>WBMV01002329.1:0-12102 GCA_013396655.1 Campylorhamphus procurvoides | reverse complement strand
TCCATCCCTCCATCCATCCATCCACCCACCCACCCATCCATCCATTCTTACACACACACACGTGTGCACATCAGCCTCCATGCACACACACACGTGCATACACACGTGTGTCAGCATGTGTCACACGCCAGCACAGACATGTAAACACACAGCCCCATGCACGTGTGCAGGCAGGGGCACACATACCTGCACATACATGGTAATGTGCATGCAGCCACATGTGCTCACATGTAGAAAACATGGCCATATGTGCACAAACACATGCCGAGGCACACACACATGTACACACACAGCCCTGTGCATGTGTGCAGCTACAGAGGCGCTCATACATGCACAGACACACACGTATGTGCCCACACATGCTCACACATACACAGCTCGTGCAGCCCCCAGGCCACAGCCCCCCTGTCCCCACAGCAGAGCACACGTGGGGAGCACACACGTGGGGAGCACACCCTGCCACATGTCCCTCTGCGTGGCATGTGGGACACACATGTCCTGTCCAGTGGGGCTGAAGCAGAGGGTGACTCGAGATTGGGGTGGTTGTTCCTAGGAGTAGGCTTAGGGTGGAAATTATTTTAGCTTGGGGGTTCATTAGTAGGGGAAGGGGTCAAATGATCATTTTCGGGCTATGGGCCCGATAGCTTTATTAGCTGACCCTACTGTGGGTAGAAAATAATACAAGGGAAGTATGAAGGGTTTTGATTCCATTTCNGGAGCACACACGTGGGGAGCACACCCTGCCACATGTCCCTCTGCGTGGCATGTGGGACACACATGTCCTGTCCAGTGGGGCTGAAGCAGAGGGTGACTCGAGATTGGGGTGGTTGTTCCTAGGAGTAGGCTTAGGGTGGAAATTATTTTAGCTTGGGGGTTCATTAGTAGGGGAAGGGGTCAAATGATCATTTTCGGGCTATGGGCCCGATAGCTTTATTAGCTGACCCTACTGTGGGTAGAAAATAATACAAGGGAAGTATGAAGGGTTTTGATTCCATTTCTGTAGGTTCAATTCCTACTTTTCTAAGTTTAGGATATGAGAGGATTGGTATACCTCTATATTCACTTTATCATCCTTATAATTCAGGTACCTTTCCTTGGGAGTCTTAGGTATGGGGTTAGATCTGCATAGCACAGCAGAAGCACAGAGGGGCTCATCCCTGTGCCCATCCCAGTCCCTATGCCCATCCCTGTGCCCATCCCAGTCCCTGTGCCCATCCCAATCCCTGTGCTCATCCCAATCCCTGTCCCCATTCCTGTCCCCATCCCAGTCCTTGTGCCCATCCCAATCCCTGTGCCCATCCCGGTCCCTGTCCCCATCCCTGTCCCCATCCCAGTCCCTGTGCCCATCCCAGTCCCTGTCCCCAATCCCTGTGGGTCACAGTGGCCTATTGTGTTGACGCCCCAGTTACTGACAGAATTTATCCCTTGGGGCATCACTAACCTAAAATGGAGCCTGTGGGAGTTGGGGAGTGCCTGGAAATCCCTGGGAGCTCGGAGCCACCCTGCTCCTGGGGCAATGAACCCCACAGCTTAAAGAAGGGCAGTTCCCTCCCCCCAAAAAAACCCCAACCACTCATCTCGATTTAAAACTGTTTTAATGGATTTGGAAGACTCCTTTGTGCAGGAGGGGTTTTGGGCACAGCATCTCAGGAATCATTTCATCCCACTGCAAAGTGACTTTTCCATAGCCTTTCCACCCTACTTAGGCTGGGGGTTTTTGCAACCATCCCCCCCATACTGTGGCCGACATCCCACCATGGGGAGCCCCCTTAATCCCCGCTTATCCTTATCCATCCCGTGCATCTGGCAGGTTTAAGCGCTCAGCAGCCTCCGAACGTGGATGTGCGAGGGATTTGTCCGCCTGGATTATTGCAATGGGTTTGTCCTTGGGTGTATTTTGTGGTTTTGTTGTGGGTTACCTTTTTGTTGGTTTTTTTTTTCCTTTTTTTCCCTGATTTGAATTAAAACATGGGCTTGACAACCTGGATCTGTGTAACCCCTTCTCTCCCAGCCCTGCAGCCTGAGGGGAAATGCGTGGGAAGGATTATTCTGATCCACAGGGAGCAGGGACAGTGCTGACAATGTGCCCTGGAGCCTCCTCCAGAGCTGCAGCCTCCACCCCAAAGGGCCCTTTTGGGCAAGTTCTCACATCACTGCTATGCTGAGCTCCCTTCAGATGGCAGCAGGACAAGCCCCAGGTGCCCACTGCCTCCCAGTTCCCACTCCACTGCTTCCCAGTTTGGATTTCCCCTCCTGCCTTACCCCCGTCAGTGTGTCTCGGGACCCTGCTGACTCCAGGAGGGGTTTTGGGATGGAAAGGCAGCACTTTGTCCCCCGTTGTCACTGTGCTGCTGTGGACACTGCCCAGCCCACAGCTCAGCCAGCCCTGCCTTAGGACTGGCAGCCCATGATGTCCCACCAGCATGGATATTTCTACAGAGAGAGCGAAATTTGGGGTTCTTTCTCATAGAATCACAGAGTGGTTTGGAAGGGATCTTAAAGACCATCCAGTCCCGCCCCCTGCCATGGACAAGGACACCTTCCACTAGACCAGGATGCTCCAAGCCCTGTCCAACCTGGCCTTGGACACTTCCAAGGATGGGCATCCACAGCTTCCCGGGGCAACCAGGGCCTCACCACCCGCATAGTAAAAAACCGTTTTATCTAATCTATCTAATTTTCCATGTTTGTTCTGTAATGAAACACCTCCTGTGCCCTGTTTTTGTTGCAGCATGGAAAAACAACCGTGTTCCACCCATTCCTACCAGCAGCAACAAGTCATTTCCAGCACCAAGGTGTGATCTCGAGCTCAGTGTCCCACACAAACCCTACGAAGGGACACTTCTTTAAGCACTGAAAAAGCCTGGAGTGTGTAATGTAGCAAAAGTCCACGTGTGAATCAGCCAAGGAGAGGTGTCCACCTTGTCCCCCCTGCCCTGTTTCCCACCATGAGGGCTGCAGGGTGGGCTCTGGGGGACCACAAGGGTCTAAAACACCCTGGTGTCCCCTTCTGAGACCACTGCTGGCCCCAGGCAGCCCTGCCACCAGCCCCAGTTGCCTCGGGCAGCTGCTCTGGTGGCCCCAGCCCCTCCACACAGTTGTCATGGGTGTTTCACGGGGCTCAGCCCTCACTGCTGTTGCTTCACATCCACACACACATTCCCCCCCTTCTCCAGACACCCAATCCCTCCCTGGGGCTTCACATGTCACGCAGATGCCTCAGGCACAGGTTGGTGTTAAAATTAGCCCTTGGCTCCCTCCTGCCCGCACGGCTGCTGCCTGTTGGTGTCCCCCAGTGCCTCTTTTGGGGTCCCAGCACCCCCAGTTTGGGGTGTTCTGCTTTTGCCCCAAGCCCTCCTTAAAAGAGAACACCACGGAATTCTGCTCCAGTGGGATGTTCTCCAGATGGGTGGCACCTTTTGGAGTAGGTGTTTTGGAGATGCTGCAGCACAGGGATTGGGATCCTGGAGGTGTCCCAGCCGTCGGTCCCATGGGGGAGGATTCTCCCCTTGGCCAGGCATGCACGGAGGATATTTGATAAATATAAATGTGACACAGGGCAGCTGGGAAGCTCTGAGGCACACATGGCCCATCAGCCACCATCCTGAGGTGGGTCTGGGGGTGACCACAACCCCCAGCTCATCGCCAGACCTGCCCATCACCCTCTGCCCACCTCACAGCCATCCATTTCCATCTGATATGGGACTTTGCACTACCTCTGCAAGACCCAGCTGGGGAAAATCCTTTGGGAGGTTGAGATGGGATCCCAGGCTCAAAAACTGATGAGCCATTTTTCTTCAAACTTGGTGGGTTTTTCGGATGACCTCTGGCAGGACAGTGGATAAGCCCCAATTAGGGTTGTATTCCAGCAGTTTTGAGGCCATGGTTTGCTCAAGAAGAACACCCTTCAACCCCAGAGGCCATTTTATGGCAGGATCATGGAGTCATAGAATCACAGAAGGGTTTGGGTGAGAAGAGAACTTAAAGACTGTCTTGTTCCACCCCTTGCCATGGGCAGGGACACCTTCCACTAGCCCAGGCTGGTCCAAGCCCCATCCAACCTGGCCTTGGACACTTCCAGGGATGGGACATCCATGGGATTGATGGCCTATAGAGAACAGGTGGCTCATTCCTGGTAGGGATGAAGCTTGTGGATGGTATGACCTCTTTGACAGAAACAGTCTGAGGCTTTGATTATTTTCTGACCTTCAGCTGCTCTTTGGATCACAATTCCCTTGGCAGCATATCTTGTTGTCCATGGTGGTACAAGCAGAGCAGGACCGTGGCTGGAACCTTGGTGGTGCTTCCAGGCAAGGCTGGTGGGTCTCAAAAACCCCATGGAGAAGAACAGGCTCAGGGCTTTGAGGGTCCCAGGTCTTAGATGGGGGAGGCAAAAAGCCTGTTGGGCTTGGGAGATCAACACTGGAGAACCTCCAGGGAAAAGTGACAGTGGAAAAACGTAAGGCAAAATGAAGAATGGATAAAGAAAGGGTGAAAAAGAAGGGGAAGTCTCTACAGCAAATCCCATTGTATCATCCCATGCCTAGGAGCAACAGTGACCCAAACCCAAGTGGGGATCAAGGAATTGGGGTGCTTTTGGCTCATGGAAAGGCTTTACTTGAGATTTATCTACACTGACATTTAATATAGCGTTATTTTACCCCTTTATTTTTTGCCTCCCTGTAATTTTCTCTCTTCTGCTTTTTACTTCCTTACTTTTTACTTTTCTAAAAAAAAAAAACAAAAAACACACCAACCAAAAAAACAACCAAACAAAAACCAGGCAAAGTAGAGAAAATTGTTATGTATTTGCTTAAAGTATAACATTACAGCATTTCAGATTTTATGGCGAGAAAATAAGAAAACAGGTAAAAACCTCATCTCCAAGGAGCAGCCCATTGGGAGGAGAGAAAGAAAACAGTGTCACTATTTTGCCATAGCAGATTTCAGATATACATCCCAGGACTGGGCAAAGTCCCAGGACTGCCCTTGGGCAAAGCAGGAGGTGGTGGCTTTTCCCCTTTCCCTGAGGGTAGGATTTTTGGGAGCTCACAGCAGCTCAGAGGGATCCAACATCCACTGAGGGTCCCCCCCACTCCTTTCAAGAGGGATTACAATTTGTTACAGCAAAGGGGATGGGGTGTCACGAGTCCAGGGAAGGGAACGGGGCTGGGGAAGGGGCTGGAGCAGCAGGAGGGGCTGAGGGAGCTGGGGGGGCTCAGCCTGGAGAAAAGGAGGCTCAAGGGGGACCTTCTGTCTCTGCAGCTCCCTGAGGGATCCAGGGGAGGGTCGGGATCTGCTCCCAGGGAACAGGGACAGGAGGAGAGGGAACAACCTCAGGCTGGGCCAGGTTGGATATTGGGGAAATTCCATCACAGAAAGGGTTGTCCATCCCTGGCTCAGCTGCCCAGGGCAGTGGTGGAATCTCCATCCCTGGAGGGATTTAAAAGCCCTGTGAATGTGGCACTAACATGGGTTATTGGTGGGCTTGGCAGTGCTGGGGGATGGTTGGACTTGATGGCCTTTGGAGGGCTTTTCCAACTAAAGTGATTCAATGATTCTATGGTGCCCTCATTTTATACCTCGTCATTTTGCTGAAATTGAATTATTTTGCTCAGAGGAATTCCATTCTCTGTTTGCTTGGGTATGGCAGCCGACAAAATAAAGGTGTTTTTTTCCTGACACATAAGAGTTGTTGCAAAATGGGAGCTGCCAATGTTTCATTGCATTGAGTCCAAAGTGGGCTATTCGGGCTGATTAAATTCTTCCTTTCAATTAGAGTTTTAAGCACACATACTTATTATCAACCCTGTGCCTCCCTGGGATGATGGCAGGGATTGGATTTTAGGATATATCACCCTACTTCAAGCAGAATGACCCCCAAGTTTGTCCTTTCTCCTCCATCCTGCCCTTAGTTGTGGAAAGCAGGGGTTGTGATGTATTTCCCTTGGTGGTCCCCTGGTGTTCTCCCCATCCCAGTTTCCTGCCAGCAGCAGCTTTGGGATGCAACCACAACCAGTGTGATAACTGGGGCAAAAGCCCTCTTCTGGCAACATGCTTTGCTGCAAAACCCCACAATTCCTGCCACTAATCAAGGACATCGTACTGTTTTATTTATGAAATCTACTCCTTGGTTTGCCCTAACCAAAAATAAGACAAGTTCAGTCACCCCTGTCCACATTCCCAGATCCTGGGCTTGATATCTGGAGAAAAGAGTCTCCATCTGACTCATCACTGGTTAATTACCTCAAAATCACAGCTGGTTAATTTAATTTCAATATTATATCCAGATGACTTGGTTTCTTTTGCTCTTCCTGGGGCTCTTTTCCCTGCATCAGGGTGGATGCTGGCTGAATGGACAGGGCCAGGCCAAGGCAACTGAGTCCAGCAGCATTAGGAGAACAAGAAAAAATTGGTCTTTTCACATAGACAAGCCTTTTTGTCTGTTTTATAAGTCACTTTCCCCCATTCTGGGGGATGCAGAAGAGGGTGTGATGGCAGCCTGGAGCTTGTATCCTCCGGCTTTGGTGCCATCTAGTGCCTTCCAAAAGGCTGCTTCCAGCCCAGGCTTCCTGAGCTAAAAATCATGAATACTACCTCCTTTGCAGACTGAATGCTGCTGAGAGCCCTCAACTGCACCCACACACCTCTACCAAGAGTTTCCATGGGGCTGGGAGAAGGTCGAGCCAAGCCTGGAGCACCAGGAATTAAGGGAATTCTTCTCAGGGGCATGGGGATAGGGTGGATAGAGGTGTAGAGTTTATTTTGAAATGTTTTTGAGAACCTTCGTGAGCATTTTAGAGTTTTGTTATATCCTTGCACGAACAGGGAATGCTAGTCTAGGGCAAAACCTCACGCTGGCCATCAAAGGATGAGGAAGCTCAGCATCACCCCTCCAAAAACTTGACTGCAGTTTGCAGTTCTGCTGTTCACTGGGATAATAAACCATTAAAATAAGGCTCTTTTGTCTGGCAGGGAGCTCAGCCCCTCCTGGAAGGCGTACTCCCTGCCTTGTGCCATGTCCAGGTGGGACTGTTTTCAAAATTGCCCTAAAATTCTTCCTCTTCACAAGCAGCTGGAGGAAGGAGAGATTGCTCAAGGAGCCAAGGATTCCCCAGTTCCAAGTGGGATGGAGTTTTTAATGGCCTGAGGTGATATTTTCACAGCATTCCAACCACAGAAAAGGTCCTCAAATGCCCTTGGGACGGGTCAGGTATGCACCAGGGGCTCATCCTCCTTTTGCAATGGGGGGGAGAAAATAAACAGGATTTTCAACTTGCCAAATCCTGTCCAGGAAATGCTGTGAGCTGCCTTTTGAAATTATCCCCCTATTTATAAGGATTTACTCACTGCATTTTTGCTCTGAGTATATTAACTTGGAGAAAAGAGAGATCTAAGGAGACCTTACAATCTCTTCCAGTGCGTGCCTAAAGGGGCTCCAGGAAAGCTGGAGAGGGACTGGGGACAAGGCCTGGAGGGACAGGACACAGGGAATGGCTTCCCAGTGCCAGAGGGCAGGGCTGGATGGGCTATTGGGAAGGAATTGGTGGCTGGGAGGGTGGGCAGGCCCTGGCACAGGTTGGGCAGAGAAGCTGTGGCTGCCCCTGGATCCCTGGGAGTGTCCAAGGGCAGGTTGGACAGGGCTTGGAGCAACCTGGGTTAGTGGGAGGTGTCCCTGCCCATGGCTGTGGAGTGGAATTGGATGACAATTGATGTCCTTTTCAACCTGAATTCTTCAGTGTTTCTGTGATTCTGTGAAACCTTCATCCTGTCGACACTTTCCCACTGTTGAGTTCTTGAGTCTCCCTGGGTTACCCCAAATTTCACCTGCATCCGTCTCCCCCATCTCTTTAGGGGACAGCAGTCTTCAAACTGAGGGAAAACCATCGGGGAACCCTCTCTGGTGAAAATAAGATAGGACAAGTAAAACCCAGATGAATGAAGAACAATATTGAGACCAGTATCTCCCTGAAGCACTGGAGGCTGCAAAAGAGGAGCCTGAGAGCTGAACTGGGGTTGTCTGATGGTTGTCATTAAGAATACACCTACAACACACCAATGGCACTGAGTCCATCACCACAGGCAAACACCCAGCCTTCAATTATTCAAGGGAAGGCATCTGTTTACTCACTGCATTCTAAGTCATTTGAGCTGCTTCACACCTGCCCTGAAGCCAACAGGCACCAAAAAGCCACAAGGTTGTGTTAGGTTATTTATTGTGGTTATTTAGTGTGTCCTGGCTTTGTCAGAGGAAACCTCCACTTGGCCCTGAACACCTGGGGAAGGCTGTGCTGGTGTGTGCTGATTCCTGCCCTGCCCCTGGCTTTTCCCTGGTCAGACATGGTTTGTGGACATGCAGTGACACACAGCGATTGGATTTGTCATCACAGAATCATGGAATATCCAGAGCTGGAAGGGACCCACCAGGATCATCAAAGTCCCACTACTGGCCCTGCACAGGACACCCCAAAGAACCCCACCCTGTGCCTGTGATCCATCACTTTAGGAAGAAGTATTTGGGAGGTTGGTCGTGTAAAGTGCAGAAATGGAGGTGTTTCTACAGGCTGGTATTCCCACATCTCATGGTCTGCCAGGGTTTTGTCTGGATTATCTCCATCTCTTACCTGCCTGGAGCTGGAAACTTTTCTCTGGAGAGCTCTGGTCCTTTGATAGCCTGAAGGTGAGTATCTGTCACTGTCAGAATCACAGACTGGTTTCTCTTGGAAGGGACCTAAAAACTCATCTCATTCCAACCCCCTGCCATGGGCAGGGACGCCTCCCACCAGCCCAGGGTGCTCCAAGCCCCGTCCAACCTGGCCTTGGACACTCCTAGGGATCCAGGGGCAGCCACAGCTTCTCTGCCCAACCTGTGCCAGGGCCTGCCCACCCTCCCAGCCAAAAATTCCTTCCCAATCTCTCATTTCACCCTGCCCTCTGGCACTGGGAAGCCATTCCCCCTTGTCCTGTCCCTCCAGGTCCTTGTCTAAAGTCTCTCTCCAACCCAATGCTCACCATGGAACTGGAAATGTGACACCAACAATCCAAGGAAAGATACAGCGTGCACAAAGAACCATCAGAACCAAAAATGACTTGACAAAATACCCCAACCTGTATTTTTCTTCCTTGGGATTCGTCTCACAGACAGGTAGGGTCCATTTCCCACGCTTGTTTAGAAGATCAGAAATCATTCTCACCAGGGATATATTCACGAGATGGAGTTTTGGCCGCATCACTCCATCATGTGCTGGAGATGCCCCTTCTGCCCAGGGGTTGGGGATCTCTTCCACAAGCAGGAGACAGAGCTGGGGGAGCAGTTTAGGAGTCACCCTCCGTGACATCCCACTCCTATGGGTCCCATCCTCGTTGGTACCCCATGCTGTGCAGATGTCTCCATCTCTCCCCCAACATCAGCAGAAGGGAAGTGTCAGTGAGACGCAGGAAACAGATCTGAGGTGCTCACACAGTGTTTTGCCACTGGCAGAGCTCCTGTGAAGGGTATTTTTATTTGGTGGTTTTGTCACAGGTGGCCCAGGGAGAGTGTAAATAAATGGACCTAAATAGGAAGTGTAATCATGTGGAAAAGCAAGATAATCATTCTTTCATGAATCTCTGTCATATCCTGTGCTGGGTAAGATGAGCTTTGAGGGAGAACACATAATACAAGTGACACACTTCCCATTAGGACCTCAAAAGCATCACTCCAGCTAGACTTGAAAGCTCCTCTTTTGGGTTATAAGGGCCACTGCCAGCTCACAACACCATGGACAAACATCTCCTGTGCATCTACAAATCCAGAGGGGGGTTCAACATGCCTTGTTTGAAACGGCAGCCTCCTAGGGAGATCCACGTGTCCAAACACTGGGGCATCCAGCAGGTCACAGCTGTAAAGATGAGGGGGGAAAAACTGAGAGAGAGTAGGTTTGGATGAGACATTAGGAAGGAATTGCTGGCTGTGAGGGTAGGCAGGCCCTGGCACAGGTTGGGCAGAGAAGCTGTGGCTGCCCCTGGATCCCTGGAAGTGTCCAAGGACAGGTTGGACGGGGCTTGGAGCAGCCTGGGCTGGTGGAAGGTGTCCTTGCTCATGGCTGGGGAGTGGAATTGGATGATCTGTAAGGTCCCTTCCAACCCAAATCGTTCTTTGATCCAAGGGTTGATGTGACATTGGAGTTCAGCAATGTGAGGTTTGAGGTAGACACACGGGGACCTGGCAAGAAAGGAAATGGGAAGGGTTTGGGTGCCCTCAACTGGGGGCCAGACAGGAGCTGTCAGTGCTGTGAAGCCACAGACAAATGCCATGCTCAGCTGTAGGATGGCATTTAACCAGAGGAACATGAGGGAACCCCTCTGGAAAAGGATCCACTCAGGCTCCAGGAATTCTGCCTTCAATTCACATCACTACATCCACAGAAAATTAATAGGACAGCAGACTCTTGTCTCTTTTCCCAGCTCTGGTGTGGTTGCCCTGGATTCACCCGAAGCTGCCAATGCTGGGAGTAAATGTAGGATATTATCTGAAATTAAACTTTCAGGCAGCTTTTCCCTGCCCACTCCAGCTTTGCCCTGAGATTGTCTGCAAGATGTTTCCTTCCCAGTCACTGGCACTCAATTCTAATTTTAAACGGAATTGCAAATCTAGATGACTAACCAGCTTCAAGAGAAAACTTCCAAGGGGCATTTATGAATCAGCAGTCATAAGGACTCTCAGGAATGCATTTACTTTACATAAACTCCCTGGTGTCAAGATACACACTTGGTGGGAGCTGGATCCTCATCCGCTGTTTCGAGTCAGTAATGGGAGGATGTTCACCTTATTTGCACCAAAGAGGAATGTAAATGCAGTGTTTGTCCATCCCAAGTTTGCATTTTGCAGGTGTACTGCTCCTTTTCCTGTGCAGACAGAAGGGAAACAAATCCCTGGAATGCTCTGGAGAGAAAGCCACAGCAGCTGA
Organism: Campylorhamphus procurvoides; assembly: GCA_013396655.1. NCBI lineage: Eukaryota > Metazoa > Chordata > Aves > Passeriformes > Dendrocolaptidae > Campylorhamphus > Campylorhamphus procurvoides. The sequence goes on along the minus strand of WBMV01002329.1, from coordinate 1,153 downwards.
CATTCACAGATGACAGCCTTAAAAAGGAGAGGGAAAACTGAGTAGTATTTCAGGCAATGGAGGTGATACACTCAGCAAAGGTCACCATTTAGAAATTCTCCAGGGTACTGGGGAAATAATCCATGTAGCAAAACCATTTCAGTCCTCATTTCAAGGCAAGCAAACTAAATTTTCAGCCACAAAATTAATCTGCCTCGCAATGAATTCACTAGGGAAAGCAACACCAGATCTAACCTGGTTTTGGAAAGTTTTGGCCAGTTCTTGTGTTACCCCAGAAACGACAATTCCCACAAAGCCAAGTGGCTCCTGCATAAAGAGCTGCCAAGTGCCACAGGAGAAATTTTAAGATTTCCATTCTGTGTATCCTAAAGTCTACAGACTCTGGGTGATGGAGAAACAGATTCAGGAGCTGCATCATCTGTCCTCTTCCCACATCTGCACCAAACTCCACAGCAGTGCCCTCCCTCAGCTGCTGATACACGTGAAAAAACACCCAAGTCTGGTGTCCACCTCCACAACCACCACCCGACCCAGAATTTGTGTTTTCAGGCTTCACAAACCCCATGGACTCAGTGGAGCTGAAAACCAACTCATTTCACTGATATTTAAAATACATGGATTAGTGCCTTTCCTCATTTGCACCGAGAGCTTCCTCAAGTGACAAGTACATGAAAAACACTGGAAACATACTGAATTGTTATTATTATTATCCCTATGCCCATTTCCATTTTGCCTATGAGAAGGCTGGCAGGCAGCAGGACCCTCAGTTTTACTTACAATCCCATTTCCCTTTTTATTTGTGGTTGTAAATTTCCCAGGGTAATTTACTAGTTCTCCAAACACTGTTCTGCTGGGCACCACCTCCTCGTGGTCAGTGGGGACCTGCCCAGAGCTTCACAGCTGGTCTGCACCTCTTTCTCCAGTGGCAGCAGGTCAGAGCCTGACAGCACTCCTGGCTGCCTGAGGAAATCTGAGTGCCTCTTTCACTGACCAGCAGATGGCTGGAAGGATGGAAAAGGGGGATGCAGGGGGAGGAATGGTGGTGTGAAGGGTGCTCAGACACCTGAAGGACTGAGGGGTGTGGGGAGGTGGAGGTTGTGCTGAAATTGCATCCTTGGAAGGGATTCTCCAGATCTGCTGGAGAGAGTCCAGA
>WBMV01002328.1:128976-295697 GCA_013396655.1 Campylorhamphus procurvoides | reverse complement strand
TCTCCTTTGAACTGAGACAATATCTTAAGAAGTTTTTAGTTCCTTTTATGGTCATAATAGTTTTAATAAAAGACATTTTATTCTGAGTCTTGTATTTTGTTATTTTGGTGAGATTTTAAGCAGTTTCAAGATGCCACAAGCTATCCTAGAAATCTTAAAAGCAGGTTTGTGGAAAGGCTATTCTGTTGGTTCCAAAGGGTGTTTTGCAGACCTGGCCAGAGCACATAAATTTACAGAACATTAGGATTCTTTGGTGAAATGGAAAGCAACTGCCTTCATTTGTTTATATATAGGCATACATATATGTCCTAAGCAGAATTTTGATACTTGTTGTGCTAATTGCAGTATGAGAAATACCTAATAAGAAACAGTCACCTCCCAGACAACATGTGCACTAAGTAGACTAACAAAGAATGCTCATCCTGGATGAGGGGATGGCAAAATAAGGCTCAGAGACTGAAGAATTGATGAAACATACACTTAAATTTGTGGAAATGTTCCTGTTCATTTTAGTCACCTCTCCTCCTGAATCCCAGAAAGTCATAACTTGGCTGAAAGCTGAACTTGATGTCCTTCAGTCATACAGCATCACCTTTGCCCCCTGTTTTCTTAAAACTGTCTGAGCAGGATATATTGTTGAAGTGCCAGCCCAGCCCGAGTGCCAGCCTCAGCCTACCTCCACCTCTTCTTTCTACTGTATTTCTTTCGGTTGCAGCTCTCCTTCAGGAATAACAATCAAAATTGACTTCAGCACTAATGGGGCCAAATACTTACAAAGGAAATATTTGCAGATAAATTTTTCTAAAAGTTTACTTTTAAAATCATTAAATCATAGAACGGTTTGGGTTGGAAGGGGCCTTAAACATCACCTAGTTCCAACTCCCCTGCCACCTTCCACTAGACCAGGTTGCTCAAATCCTCATCCAACCTGGCCTAGAATACTTCCAGGGATGAGGCATTCTGTTCCAGTGCCTCACCATGGTCACAGTAAGGAATTTCTTCCTAAACCTACTCTCAGTTTGAAGCCATTCCCCTTTGTCCTGCCACTATATGCTCTTGGAATTAATCTCTATCTTTCTTGCAGGTTCCCTTCAGATACTGCAAGGCTGCAATTAGGTAACCCTGATGCCTTATCTAATTCAGGCTGAACAATCCCAGTTCTCTTAACCTTTCCTCAAAGGAGAGATGCTTCATCCCTCTAACCTACTTGGTGTCCCTCCTCTGGATTTGCTTTACCAGGTCAATGTCCTTTGTGTGCTGGGAATCCCAGAGATGAATGCTATATGTCTCATATATTACATAGTTACCGAATAATTTTTAGAATAAAAAAAGTCTATAGTGATTTTTTTTGTTTGTTATGAATTTTAATTTTCCCTGATTTCTGAAAGTTTGGGTGTTTTTTGTTTGGTTTGGGTTTGGTTTGGTTTGGTTTGGTTTTTTACTACGCCCATGTTAACTCAAGCAGTTAAAAGAATGTTTTTGAGACAATTCACCACTTCAGAACCATGTCATTCCTCTGAGCAATCACAAGCATCATGAGCAATTGTAAGCAGGGACAGAGTTTAAAGTAACTAGTCCTTCTACCAACAAATCTTTTTGCAACATGAACAAGAAAATGAAGTCGAGGTATTAATGATTGACAACATAGACATGTCTTTGTCTCAAAAAAAGAATATATTTAATAGGACCATTCAGCAAGTGTTTAGGTGAGCTGCTGAAACCTCTTTAGCTGAGGCTTTCTCTTTGCAATCCAAGACATCTTATACAGCATTAAAGTTGAAATTCATCTTAAAAGTCATGTTAAGCTAATTCTCAAGCCAAGAAGTTGCTCTATCACACAAGGTAATGGATGCACTGTTTTTCATTATGCACTCTATTTTATGTCTCTTTACTCTAAAGATTCATCATCAATTATTTGAATTGTAAGTTATTTTGTAAGTTTATTGTAAGTTCTAAAAATTCAGTCTGATTTTACCTGATATTTTCACGGCTCATAGTATACTTCCAGGACTAAGACCACAAATGGCCATTAAACAGAGAAAATTGAGTTTTTGTTTTAATTGGACACAAAGAAATTACTATGTACGTTTCAGTGCAAACAGACATCAAATACATGAAAACCTTACACTGACTGAACTTTTGGATGCATACATACCTCTGTTTAATTGACCAAAAGTAAACAGCAGCAACATTTTTATACATTTTCCAAGGGGAAATAATTGGTTTAAGGATAATAACAAATAATTGTTTTTGTTTACTTTTGACCTGGTTAATGGATTATGGATAATTTCTGCCATAGATTCATAGGGTTACAATAATTCAATTCAGAAAGTTGCACATGCCTGGAAGAAAGTTCAACAAAAAACCCTAGTGTTCTATACAGCTCTATAATACTATGCATTAAGTTAAAAAAAAACCAAACCATAAAAAAAAAAACCCACAAAAAACCCTCAAAAAACCCAAGCCAAAACCCACAACTTGTTAGCAGTAAGGATATTCAGTAACCAAACAAGGAATACCCATGTAGTCCAGTCATTAACTACAGTCGTGCAGAGAGAAACTTAAAATCCTAGGGAGAGGATTTTTTAGCATCCCACAGATAATAGCAGGTTACAACAGAAGCTGGTTATTTTATCTTCAGCTGGCTGCAAAACATGATCCATATTCCCAGGGAATTGCTCTCTCCTTGTGTCACCTCAGTTTTGTGGCTGTGCTGGATGCTTAGTGGCCACTGTGAAATATTCCTTTAGAGTTCACTACCTGCTGTGCATGGAAATGCAAATCTGTGCTGGCTGTCCACTGTGGGTAGTCCGTTAAAGTGATGCTCATTCATTCACGGGCCATATCAGAGGAATGGTTGCCATAATCTGCCTGAGTGAGAAAAATGCAATATGCTGCTGGCTGAAGAAAGTGTATCCACTGTCATCAGTAATTTTGAGGATCATTCTTTTCTAGACAGATGATATTTCGGTTTGCCTTACTACTATTTGTCCAGCACATTCATCCATATGCCAATTAAAATTTGCTTTGCTTTGAAGCTAGTGCAAAAGAATCAGAGCTCTGAAAAAAAATCCTTTCTCTTTTTCCATCCTCTCATCTGGAATTCAACTTCTCTGGCAATATCCCATTCTCTGGCAGGCCCCGTGCAAACAGCTGCCAGAGCTTGTCAGCTCATCAGTATATTGCTAATTTCTTTCAAATTTGGCAAATTCTAAGCATGTCTGGAGAGGTGCAGGGTATGAACAGGGCAGCAATATGCCAATAGCAGAAGTCTCAGTAAATCCTGCAGTCTCTTGGCCTGGAAAAACTTAGATCCTATTGATGCTTGCCTCTCTGTTTTATAAATGAGGGTAAACCCCAAAACTGATGGTTTGAACCGCTGGCACTTCCAGCTGTCCCTTTTCCAAGAGAGGGGCAGATTAGCAGCAGCTTGAACTTGTGTTTTTATGTACAGAAGATTTTCTTCACCTGTGGCATTCCAAATCCTATTTTGCATTGACTCATTTTCCTTGTACTGGGAATTTTTTTGAATGGCAGTATATCAATGCAACTACATTCATTAAGAAAAGGTGTGTAAACTGAGGAGGGTGTAACTCACAGAAAAGGAGCCAAAATCAATAAAAAAGAGGAAGCAAAAGAGGGAGATAAGTCAGCGCTAGATGCAAAAGGTCCAAACATTGGACTTTTCAGTGTTTGCAACTTCAAGTGTAACTTATAGAAATAAGTTGCCTTAGAATGGGCACTGACACAGAAATTTTAAATTATTTTAATGGTCTTTGCTACTGACCTCTCTTCTTCATTTGACTGGTTATGTGACACCCAAGATATCAATATATGATATTCAAAGACTTTTTATTCTCCAAGGATACAACTACCCAGTAAGATGAAGGAAGTACGAAGAAGATCTAAGATGTTAGGAAGTGCTCAAACCTCCTTAACCCAAACCCTGCAGTCATTCAAGTATCTTTCCAAAATCTTCTATGTGCCATGCCTTTGAAAGTTATTTACAGCCACACCATCCCATTACTGAAGTTCAATGACAGCCTGCCTGATTATGTTTTTTTTGATTAATGTAAGCATTTCCCAGTCACTTTCAAGTCATTAAGTACTCCTGGCCACTACATGGTAGAAGTCCCTAGAAGAGCACGGTCATTGAATATAAGACCCATAGGAAAAACTGCTTATCACGAGTTTGTTATTATTAATTCAACATCAAAAAAAACCCCAAAAACAAACCATCAAAACTTTAGAGTGCAGATATGTAGGAATTGCTTCCTTTAGGCTTTAGCAAACATCGCTTTTTTCATGATGTTGTGCTATCTGCATGGTATAACTTGATGAGGAGTAGTTTTCCATTTTGGTTTAAAACGTTTTAATGTATTGTCTCCTAACACTTATCAGCCTGGGCATCAAACAACCCATATATCTGAGTAGAGTTGGTTATGATTTACATTATTCTTCAGCAATGAGGTTCAAGCAAAATATTTCTGATGATACATTTTCTTTGTATATAGGTCATTATTTTTCATTTCAATGAAAATGCTAATATCTTAATGAAAATGCTAATATATGGAAGCTGTATTTAAAAGCATTTCAAACAGAGAAAGCTCTTTTTTTTTCTGAGGCTTGTATTTAAAGGTGTTATTGCTAGTTCTAGAATGAGATTTCAAATACAGTGAAGGTTGGCCATTTTTCTGCATAGGACCAAAATGAATTACAAAGAATTCTAATTGAAACGTGCTACATAATTTTCTTATACAGTGAGAAAATAGAAATATGAAAAATTTTAGCTCACCTGTTTTCACTAACTACTGATTTCCCCCTCTCTGGCACACTTTTTGATCTAGACCCTTTTGGTGCAGAATGCTATGTGATTCCCTCTTTCTCTTACCATTAAAGTTACTATACTGCCTATGTGCAGATTAAGCCTGCAAAGGAAAAATAAACCATGCATAAAAGATATTAAATGCCCAGAAAATACATCTATCAGTTACATTCAAGTGATTTAGGGAACTAACACTTAAAGGGGACTGATATAAGGTATCAATAACTGATATAATGTATCAATAACTGATATGAGGAACTAACACTTAGAGGGGACTGATATAAGATAACACTGAAAGGGTAAACAGAAATTATTGTGGGAGCTTTTGCTGAAGTTTGCAAAGATACACTGCATGGCTGAGGCCCTGATTAGCTACAAACATAAAAGTATCAGTACTCGGCCTTGAGGTGTCTAAATTAGAATGGACACCATATGCAACTGAAGATAAATCAGGAAACATGTCAAGAAAATAAGATAACTATAGAAGTTTGCTCATTAGACCAGTTCGAGCTGCCAACTAAACTGGTTTGAGCTACTTTTTGAGCCAAAGTGAAAAGGACACAGTGAGGAAGACCCACAATCTTCATCCCCAAGACCCCCAAAGACCCCGGCCCAGGAAAAATGGAAACCAATGTGCAGACTCAGATGGGAGGAGCGCAGGGCGGAGAAAATGGAAATTATTTCTCGGAACTGATCAGAATAAGCCTGCCCATTCTAATAAAATAATGTATATGTATAAGGAAATAATGAATATGCATACTGTACCTGCATTTAAGCAAGCCTGTGAGCACAGACAGGTGTGCATGTCTTTGGTGGACCAATCCCCCATGCACCCAGCATGCTGAATAAACCTACCTTCTCTACAACTACCTAGTTGTGGGGTCTTTTCCGCGCATCACAAGGAATACTGAGAAATATGACATTGAGTTTTCACAACACGTACCTAGTCAATCCACTAAAATGTCAGCTCAAACAGTCCCAGGTAAAGACTGTTGTACAGAAAGCTGCTACAGCTTCAGTCACACCTCCAGACACATGATCTTCACAATAAATGTGTCCAAGTTGGCTTCAAAAGAGACGGAACTCTGAATCTTCCTTTTGAAGTTATGCTTTGATCTTTTTTTAGTATTCTGATTCAGGAATACATGCAATGTATTAGTGTGCCTTTATATTACTGCTGAGTTTGAAGTCATAAACTACAGAGTTCTTTCAAAAATGTTTAGCGCAAATGCTTGGATGGATTGGAATTGATCTATTCCACTTACAGTTCATTGCTAGGTTGCCAGTTACATGTTTTGTTCCTTCAAGGTCTTTTTTTTTTTTTCATGCTATCATTTGAGTCCCATGGGACTCTATTTCTGTCCTGCTGTTTTTTGTATCCATATCAATTTCTTTTGGCTTCAGCTATTTGCCAATATGATAAAATTATTTATTTTTGAGACAATGTTTAAGTATTTATATCTGCCTGGTTATTATATATCCAAGAATACTAACCTTAACTACAAGTCACAGATATGTGAAATTATTGTTCTCTTTATATAATGTTGACCTTTTTCAATTCTAATGAACAATTAAAGGTAAAATTTCTGGAACAAAGTGTTTACAAGATCAAATACATGACGTGAAGCCATGCCTTTTAGAACATGTGTGACATTTGAAGGAAAGGATTCCTATGTATCAAAGAAAGTTCACATCCTCCACTCACAACAGAACATTATTTTAAAAAGTAGGTTACAGGACTGGAGGGATTCTTTTTATCACTGAGTGATTCCAGATTTTTTTTCCCACCTTCCTAGGCATGAAAGACCGCTCCTGAAATTTGCTGCTATCATCTTCTGTGACATGATGCTTGCTTCATGTGTTTGTATCTTTACTTGTGTTATGAAGACTGAACAGGAGTGAGCCAAGGATGTTCAGAGGACCGTGTCTGTGTTCATGGTACAGCACAGGACACAAGCTAAAAGAGGCAAGGAGCTGCCAACCTACTCCTCAAGCAGAGGCTGCAGTGGGGAGCAGCAAGAAAGGCAGGCCTTAGAGAAGAAGTTGGGAGCCAAGCAAAGTCTGCTGCAAGTCAAGAAGCCAGAGTCTTGGCTGAGACTCAAATGGGAAGTATTGTTTGCCAACTACATAGACAACAATGGAGGAAATGCTTTAAGGCTTTCATTTCTATTCTGTACGATCCAGTAACTTTTTCATTTAAAAATGTGCTAGTTTATAATTCAATTAAATCTGGCTTCTCTGAATTTTGTGGCATGGTATTTTTGGGAAGTTTTCTATAAAGTGGACTGTGCATATCCACTTCAAAGGTCTGACTGACTAAAGCTCTGTCACCTTCAGCCCATGTTGCAATCTTTCTTGTCTTTCCTTTACAGCCTTTTTAAATTTGTTTTAAAACCTGCTTGACATCTCTTCCTGTTAATGTCTTTTGCTGTCAGTCAGGGAAATTTCCTTCTTCCCTGACCCTTCCTTTCTTTATTGGTAGCTGACTTTGCTGGAATGCAAGCACAAAACTACCATCTTTCCCTTGAAAAACTTGATATCTTGACTTGATACAGATCCTAAAACAAGTACTTTCAGTAGCCTGAGAGGTCAGGTATGAGCTATTCCAAAATATTGATCTGATGGTATTTTCCAGTTTATTATATCAAACCCATTAGCACTGTTTTACATTGGTTTCCATTTCAGATGTGATAATTTCCATTTCCTCATCCTCCTTCTCATTTATCATCCTGCCTTTGCCTCCATGACCATCAGTGACATCTTGCGTAGAAATCATGCTTCACCACATGACATTTGCTTCTTAGTGGGGGGCATTCCCTCCTCTGCAGTTACACTGCACTCACAACTACACCTTTCTCAATGGTGGTCTGCTTCAATCCTTGAGGAGGCAGACCCCAAGTTTTTCTACCACATATCAAACTAGCTTTTTTCCTTTACTAAGCAGAAAATGACTAATGGAACCTTCCTCTCCTCATCCGAGAAAATCTCACATTCTCCCTCCCAGCCTGCAGTCCTACTGTGCCTTCTCTGAATCCAAATCTATGGATAAGAAGAGGAAGTGGATAAACCCCTTCAGTGATGTCCAAATTCTCAACCTCCTCCTTTCAATTTTTTATCTCTCTCAATAAGCATAAAACAGCAAGATCTTCTGTTTGTTCCTGCCTTTCGTTTTTCAAGATAAGGAAGCCAGCAAAATAGTCCTTCACTTGATCAGTGTCATGCCAGCCTTGTCAAGCCCCAGTAAATGTACTATCAAGTTCTTATCTGTTTCACTGAGTCTACCCCAGAATACATGATCATCCAGTATTTCAGAGCCATGTGGATATATCTGCTAAGCTTACTACTTAATCACATCCAAATGCATTCATGAGAACTCGTTTTTCTCTGCGAGTGTTTCTTTTCAAATGGGGAAATCTATTTCACATCATATTTTTATTCCTTTTTTTCTTATCTGTCTTCACATTCAAGCCAACTTGCTAATTTCTTAGTATTGCTTTTGGCATTACCATCTCTATCACCAAATCAAATTAGCTCCTCAAACCCCCCAAATACTTTATAATAAGACTACATTCTCAGCTTTGGAAATAGAGTTAAGAATGTAGAGCATTATAAAATGGGAGCTTACAATGACCAGTGTTTTTTTTCATATATGATGGAGTGAAAAAAGAAATATGGCATGTGCTAGCAAGCGTGATGGCTAGGAAAATGGTTTTCTCTTTGTTAGAAAGTGGTATCATTTCATATTAGGAGAAAGATGAATGTCTGGAATAGAGACTGTAACAGGATTAATACTCACTTTGAAGCCACCAATGAATCAATCTGCTAATAAGAAAGAAAGATAATGCAATACTGACCTCATTCATAAAAAGCCCTCTCCCTGAAGAAAGATGAAGTAAAAAAATACACTTCTATGAAAACCTTGTAACTCTCAAATTTTAGTTGTCCAAAGTAACACATTGTCATGATCAAGGAGCCAAAGAGAATGAGTAGAAATCAATGTTGAGGAAAAAGAGTCATCATATAAATGGCAAGAGTCACATAGTAGTACTTAATTTTGCTGCATATAACCTGTGATATTGAGAAAAGCAAACTGAAATCAAATTTCTGCTAACAAAACCAACTGTATGTTTACTGATTCAAGGAAAAAGAATGTCAAATGAAGTTTAAAGTGAGTCCAGCTATGACCCAAATCACAGAGCACTGGTAAGAGAAAGACTTGTCATGATATAGAGCTGATAAAAGCATACCAGAAATACAGACTAAATGCAATAAATATAACATAGCCTTTTTGAAAAACAGCTTTCCGATGACCAGTTAATATATTTTACTTGATCATCTAGCCCAGCTATATCTCCTGATTTATTAAGGCAACACCTCTTTCTATAAAACTTGCTTCACTTATATATTGAAAACATTAATGCTATTGAAATAGTACAACCAGAAAATCTGAAAAGTATCACATATAGACACAACAAGTCAAAGTTTATAAACAGGAAGAATTTCTAATGGTTACTTTTTGAAAGGTTGGAGGTGTGATGATGTCAGAGACAGGATCAAGAAAACTAAAGAAGAGGCAAATATTTCATGGGATAAAGAGAAATGTTTAGCAAAAAATCACCTTACATTAGTTTCAATATTTTAATATCTTCTCCTTTCTCTTGTTCTTTTTTCCTAAGAAATCCTTGTGACAGTTTTTTTGCAAGGGTCTTTCTCTTGCTTTGATCTTATCAGTAATCAATAGTTATCCTTTCCTTTTCCAAACCAAACTGATAACTTTTCTTGGTGGGACATGCTGGTTGCCTTTAGATTTATGAGATTCAGAACTGAGATTTTCAAAGATAGGTATAATGGTGGTTAGTTAATTCTTATTCAAGTTGTTTAGTTTTGCCACATTTTGAGAAAGTATTCATTACTAAATAAAATTATCTTCAAAGTTTACCTGACTATAACCTGAAATTTATGGCTTGATTCAATGTACTTCACTGACTTGTCCTGGTTAGCCACCTCTTTTTGAATTTACAGTAGCTGCTTTGCAAAGTAGTTGGAATATCCTCTAAGACTAGAATGTATGATAGCATACACCAGAAGCCATTAGATAAAATTGGACCCATATTTTATGATTTTTGCCATGAAGACTTCCTTGAAATGAGCAGCTTTGGTTTCTTCAGTGTTGTATTTCAAAGCTTAGTGCTATTAGAATTTTGAATAAACCTTATTTTCAGGAAAATTCAGTGGCAGACTCAGCTCAGCTGGTCTGAATGGATCTGTTTTGATTTTTGAAGGTATTATTTGTAAGGAAGAGGAGAGGACCTTTCTTTCTTCTAAGATGGAACTTCACCATCTCTCTCTGAAGCCAGGCATGAGCATAAAGGAAAAGGCATTGAGAACTCTGGCTACCTAAGCTGCTAATTTATCCACAAGTCCATTGAGTCTGTCAAACAGGGTGGAATACATATGTGGGAATAGTTGTCTCAGTTGTAACTCAGTTGTACACTGCTCACTGAATTCCCAGATTCCTTATCAGCGTATAACCAAGACAGCCAATTTACAGCCCAGTGTAGAGCCTGTTAATCCTGTGCCCTCCTTGGTTCAGCACACCCCTTCATTACAGGTGCCCACCACTCGCTCCAGGCTTACAGTTCCCACACCAAAGGCACCAGTTAATACAAGGCAGAGCTCTTAGTCATGATTTGCTAATTGAGAAATTATCACCCAAGCAGCAGTACCAATGAAATAGACATTACTTAAGATGAGGCCCAGAAATTAGGATAACCCATCTGCATGACAGTTAAATTTTGAGACAGATGGCATTTACATGGAAGAGCATGAATCTGAAAAGTTTCTTTTCAAGCTCCACAAACTAAAACAGACACAAGGCTGTTGCCATTCAGAAATGAAGAAGTTAGAGGATTTCTACTGGAAGTGGAAAATGGATTTGTAAAGAGATTTCATTTTAGTGGAGTAGTTGGATGAAAAATAGGGATGAGAATGGGCACCACTTAGGCCTGTGTGTGATGTCGAGTAGAAAGCTCAAGAGAGCAACGCTGGATGCTGGAGTAAGATTGATTTAACAATAGATGCAATTTAAGTGAGAAGGCTAAGGTGCTGGCAACTGGGGGTTGGGATAGCATCCTTTTAAAAACAGATTTAATTTAAACAGAAAGGCCAAGGAGGTGGAAGGTGGAAACTAAAACAAAATCAATATTAAATTAGGTAAGTAGAAGCTTGAATCAAATGAGTCAAGTAAAAGAAAAAAAAGCATACTGAATATTTGGGAGTAGGCAATCAATGCATGGACCTAAGAACTATTGAGGAACTCACATTAAATAATATATCTTAAAATCAGAATAATAATTCCATTTTAGTAAGAATATTATTTATTACAGTAATTAAAAAATCTTGAAGGTATGATCCGCAGTTTAACGAAAACCATGATTATAAGAATATTCTTACTTGAAGTTAATTATCTTCTATCACAAAATCACAGATTGGTTAGGGTAGGAAGGGACTTTTGGAGATCATCTAGTCCAACTCCCTGCCAAAGCAGGCTCACCTAGAGGAACCTGCTGTTTCTATATACAGAGAAAGAGACACCACAGCTGCTCCAGGCAGCCTGTTCTAATGCCCTGCCTCCCTTAAAGACTTTTTTTCTCAGATGGAACTTCCTGTGTTTTAGTTTGTACCCACTGCCCTTTTTCCTGTCAGTGGGCACCACTGGGAAGAGTCTGTCTGATCCCATCATCTTCACACCTGTCCTTAAATCTTTGCATGCTTTAATAAAACCTCTCAGTCATCTCTTCTCCAGACTAAAAAGGCCCAGCTCGCTCAGCCTTTCCTTTTAAAGAGAGATGCTCTGGTTCCCTAATGGTCTTTGTTACCCTCTGCTGGACCTCCCCCACTAGTACCTTTTCTTGTACTGAGGAGCCCAGAACTGGACACAGCACTATGGATGTGGCCTCACTGGGGCTGAGCAGGGGTGCCAGATCACGTCACTCAACATGCTGGCAGTGTTCTTCCTAAAACATCCCAGGACACCATTGGCCTCCTTGGCCACAAGAGCACTTCTGACTCATGGACAGCTTGCTGTTGACCACAACCTCCAAGTCCTTCTCCGCAGAGCCGCTTTCCAGCAGGTCAGCCCCCAGCCTGTGCTGGTGCATTTGCCTTTGTTGAACTTCTACACAGTTGTAAAACTGTATGTATGTATACATTCATAGAGTCACTAAATCATAGAATAATGTGGGTTGGAAGGAATCTTTAAAGGTCATGTAGTCCAAGCCCCCTGAAATGAGCAGGGACATCTTCAGCTAAATCAGGCTGCTGACCTTGAATTTTGTTTCCAGGGATGGGGCACCTGACACTTCTCTGCACAATCTGTTCCAGTGTTTCACCACCCTCATCGTAAAAAATTCTTTCATATATCTCATCTGAATATTCACAATCAAGGGTGGAAACACTCAACATTAACTGTATTTGTAAAACAGAAATTGATCAGGTAGTAGTGAACTAGCCTTTAAAAACTTCAGCTATCAGTGTGAAAATCAATTCAAAGTTAAGGGGAAGCTATATATACCTATGTTTGAACAAAAAGTATGCATATAAATGTCTACATATCCATCCACATGGATATATATATCCATCTGCACACATATATACATATATATACATGTACATATTTATCAATGATGATATAATACTGTTCTGACACATTTCTCTGTTCAGAGAGCTGTTAGTACTTTCTGAAAATAGTACATAAAATATATTTTGCGTTTCATACAAATATTTCTGTACTTCTGAAGTCTCATTTAAATCACTATATATATATGTGTATATTTCTACAGTCAGAATCCAAAATTAGGGATGGAAGCTAGTGATTGCTGCTCTGTAGCTTTTGGTACCTGAAAACTCCCACAATTCATTGGTATAAAAGAGATCTTAAAAAAATATTAAATTTTACATTTCTAACTCTCCCTCAACTTTGTATGAATAAGAATGAGCGGATAACTCCAACTTGATCAAAATAAGCAAGTATCATCAAGTATCATTGATGTATGAAGCAGAGGAGAATATGTATCACCTACTGAGCTACCTGTAGCACCAAGCAGCTGGCTCTGGGTACCTGGATTTTTCTCCCCCACATGTGTGTTCACCACTACTGCTACTACATACTAATATTCTGGGGAATATCTGATAATATTTCTTTTTGCTCAAGTGATTGAGGTGATTCATTTCTACTGAACTTCAGAAAAAAAATTCTGCCTTGTGCTTAAGGGAAAAGTAAATGTCCTTAGTGAAAAGTAAATGAGCTTCTGGCTTGCATGGAAGCGGCACCTGGACTATTATTTTCGTACCTATTTGAGACAATCCTACAGTAGGAGATGAATTCTTTACCGAGGATAGACTAAAATATTTTACAGAAGAGGTTTAGAAACTCAAGAAAAAATTCTTCAAGTTATTTGATTCACACCTTAGAGTAAGCTGTGTTCTATCAATGAAAACCTGGAATTAATTTACACATGTCATTTAGATGATGCCACTTTCTCACATTTTGTCTGCACGCTATCTGGATAAACCTTTCATGTTGCATTCCACATGAACATATGGTACTTTCAAGCAGATAATTGCTGCTGCTGCTAGAAATATTCCACAACTGAGATTTCTCTTTTCATATAGTGTATACTATTTATTATTTAAAGGCAATCCCTTAGCTAAAACAAGATCTTCTGCAACCATCCATAGAGAATATAACTGGAAATGAAGACTATTTTGTACATTTTGCTAGCAGAATGCCAAAGCAGACAGTAGCACAGGTCTTTCTTCTTTTTGAGCTGTTTTCCTGTGACAGATTATTCATCTACAGCTTTTAAGCAAAAAGAAAAAGAAGGCAGAATCATGCCTTTGCTGCAAAATTCTTGCCACTAACCTATCTATGATCAAGATTTCTTTTTCTAATATTTTGTATTTATATTGTTTAATTTCTTTTATTTTACATTACCTCAGAGGTTTTACCCTTGGTAGAGTACATTATATCTATGCACATATTTCCATAAGAATTATAAAAAAATGCTTGCTCAGGCAATGTGTGATAACTAAATGTAAAAAAGAAAAAAAATGAAAGTATGTAAAGGTAATTTAAATAGTGTAACATCTCTGCAGTATTTCTTCAATCATTAAATACCTCAGAATTCATTGTGTTAGTTTAGTGTAGGAATAAGCATGCATTTTCATTGAATTCACATGTTAAGGCTAATGATAAATAGGAGGACACCAATGGAACCGTAAGACCATACAAGGTTGTTAGACCATAAAGTGTTGTTAAAATAACAGGTTTAGACTGTATATTTCCAACATGTGAGAAAATGGAGTCAAGTATAACGAGGATAGCAAATAGGTGAGTCTGCATCTAATCAACAAACTCCAGCTGGTCAGACCTCTAATATTTACAGAAACTGTGACTTGACATTTGTCTGCTGTGGCTGTTGAGAAAGTCCCCTGGATACTCCTCATGATATTTCTGGTTGCACTGCAATCTCTCCTTCGGTTCATGGCAGGCACCTGCAAGATGACGACAGCAGCTCCCAGCAGGGAACAAGCTGCCCTGAAACACGGACAGCACTTCACTACAAGGAGTAACAGGATCTACCTATTGTTAGCAGTGTGTTTTATGGCATTAGCTGGGCTCCCTGGCTTTCCAGATGTCACACAACACATTTGAGGACAGGTGTGTTGGACTCTCCATCACTGCAGGAGATTAGGTATAGAAATCTGTTCACTTGAATTACCGAATACATTTGGTTATGAATCCACTACAATTCTGTGCCTAGCAATACATGTAGTCTATGCTTGGCAAAAGTCACTGATTCTGTTGTTTTTCAAAAACAGGTATATAAAAATTCTGGGGTTTTGGGTTTCTTGTCCAGATGAACAGAAATACGCAAACTGCTTTTCAAGCCTTCCAAAAATAGTGATAGGCACTGCCATTTTACAAAAATGCCAAAGCCAGGGGAGTGCTGTCAACCTATATTGCTGCTTCACTGACAAACAGCAAAAATTATTTTAAGAGTCTGTGTCAAGCATATTCATCCATTGGTCAGTAACAACACATTTTGTTTCAATATATCGAGTAATTATGGTCTAAAGATGAGAGTGGTGAGCGCTAAAGCCCAGTGGTGACCTGGGCATCAGCACCTTCACACCCAGCCTGAGGAGTCATCTCTGCTAATGAGGCATTAGGGACTGGCACAATAGGCAGTTGCAACAACCCAGACCATCAAAATATCCACCAAAAACATGTCATGACTCACAGAGTTAAATCACACATTGTGAAACTCCCCACCTTGGGGGAGGTACTGGACATTCCCACCTGAACCTGAGCATATATAATCTTCAGGTTTTGGGACTTCTGGTACCACTCATGGGATCCAGAGGGGGACCAAAACCTCAACAGGACTGCAACTGTCACTCTCAACAAGACTGTGACCATCATCCTCATCAACAACTTTCCTTTTAATTTGCATTCACGGAGACAACGTGGTGCTCATCACAGGGGCCAACGAACACCGTTCTGCTCATGCCCCAGGGTTCTGGGTTATACATCTGTTCTTCGTGGGTTAAAACCAATTTTTCGTATCATTGTATTTATTGTAATCTTTTCTTTAGTAAATTGTAACTCTGACTGGAACCCTCTTTTAAGATGGGTTCATTTCTCCAGCCAGTTTAACTTTAAACCATCACATCACCCTTGATATTAGGCAATTTATAATAAAAAATTTCTTTTTTAGAAGGTAAACGGACTCAACAATGTGTGCAACTGCAATTGGTATAAAGACATTAGTAGTGGGTTCCCAAATATTCCTTGATTAAGAAAACTTGTATCCTTATATATAAAGGTAGTCAAACACATATAATATTAGCTATTGTTAGTTCTTCATTCACTTTGCAAAGAAAATATCATATTTATAAGAAATTTATCACTGCTGGACCTACAAATATTAAATTAAATGTGATGAAAAAGTCTTTCTTGTTTGGTTACTGCCAACAGATGCTCATTGGTGTGTATAAATGTTATGCCATTTGCCAGATAAAGCAATGCAGTAGTTTTTCAGTGGAAGCAATAATGTATCTTGCTTTTTTGCATATTTGTCTAATGATGGCATATGAAGGGTCATATTTATACCACAGTATGGGGAAACTCATACCTTGTTAAAATAAATTCATCTTCCTCTCTCTTTTGAAAGTACAGATGAGCTCTAAATAAAACTAACATAGAGGACAGACAAAAAAGAATTTTTTATTTTTTTATTAATTTTGTTTCCATGGTTTCATTTAGGGGATAAATCTTTCCTACATGGTGAATGGAAGCCCTTTCCTTTATTTTTGTACATACACAAAAGAGGTTTAAGCTTCCTTGGATTGGTGTTTTGGTGCTTCAGCCTTATTTTTACAAAAATACTGAAATGAAAACTGTAGCTTTGTGGCAAGCCTTCACCTCTGATTTTACTGTTGTTTCCTTACACAATTTGTATACTCTCCCTCCACAAAATCCCATACAGTATAGTACAGAACTATGACTTCTGATGTGTGTCAATGTCACATTTATGTACTAGTATTTAGCAATAATAGTGTTATCAACTGTGCCTCAAAAAAGTCCAGAAACTATTTAGAAATTTAATAATGATTTTAGCAATGTATGTTGCCCAGTCTTCAGACTCTGCTGTATTAAAACCATTCAGTAGCTCTGACAAGGTGGAAACAAGCTTCTGAGTTCATTTATAGGAGAAAATGATTCACAAACACGATAGTGACAGGCTTTTATGATTACAGATTTCACATATTCTATTCCTTCAAGAGGGCTTATAGAGATTGATAGATCTACAAAGGAAGAAATGAAAAAATGAAAAGAAGATATATAAATAGACTTTTTCATTAGGATGAATGATGGAAGGTATTAACCCCACTACAGCAATGTGCCTTTTACATGTCTTTTTTTTCATTCCTTTTGACCTCCTATCATCTTCCTTCTATGGATAAGTTAACTACAGTCTGAAATGTAGGTGAGGTGAGCAATAGCTGGAAATAAATGTTTCCTCAAGCATTATTACTGTTCAGAAAAGTGTCCATCAGCCAAAATGTCAGGCTCAAAATCCATTTAAGCACTGCACAGAGTTTAAGCAGGCAGCTATTATTAATTTTAAAGTCTGCATGACGGGTTTCAGACCAAGAACTGGGGTTAACTTGATGCACTGAACATTGCAGAGTATATTTAATTAAGAAGGCTTTGACTCTGAGGTGGCTGATTTATCTGTGCAAACTACTGTAAAATTATGACGGAATAGCTGCATCTGCTTAAGAAAAGAATCTTCTGCAAAATTGGTCCTTAATTGCAGTTTCTTGGACTTTTATCTTCATGTAAATGTTGTCTACTTTTAACCTGTTTTGAAGCACCACTGTACTTATATCTTGAATAATTTTCTGTTTATCATGCTGCAAGGTAGCTATGTGAATTTTTCCAGGATAAGTCATGTTCTTCTCAGCTATTAACCAAACAGAACCATTTTGCTCACTGTGTTTCTTTATTTAAAACATACTTCTGGGATTGCTGTGAAAGAGTTAACATTTGTCTTCAATGTATTTTTCTATACGCATAGAGGACTCTAAAACACAAATGGGCACTAAGGCACAAAGAGAAATATTCAAGGGCTGTTTATTAGCTTTTGATCAGATTCAGGATCTTAAAAGGCAATAAAAAAAGTAACAAATCAGAAATTACTTCTCTCCAATGGTTGTTAAATCACTTAGCTATATCTATTCTGCTTCTTTGCTCATTTTTTTCCATTCTTTGCACACTGTTTTTGCCCCTGCCCCAGGGCAAAAAAACCCCAACAATTCACACAAGAGTCTAGAAGATTATATGTAAAGGTACAAGTGAAATAGGAAATTTACCCATTCCTAACAGAGACATTGAGCTGAATTACACCATAATTTCCAAGACAAGCAAGATGATTTTCATCTGTAACAGAATACCAAATTACCATTGACAGTTCTGAAAGATAAACAGAAATTAAACGCAGATCCTCGAGTCCTTTGTGGAGAATGGGAACTGGGTTCATTTTATATACTAGTTCACCTTAGCATGTTATGTGTTTTACTGGTTGATAAATGTCAGCTGTTCTCCATTCTCAGTGATTTAAATTTCTATCAGTATCATATGGCTTGAAACTCTCAAAAGATGATAACAAGGGTGTACCATCAGAGGAAAGTGAATTGGGCCCCACCTCTTCAGAAACAGACAGGTTTTCTAAGGGAACAAGGCCCTTACCATGTATGCCCTGTAGTTTCCCTGAACATATATTATTTGATGGGGTTTTTTCTTTCCAGTCTTTCTTTCACACATGCATAAAAACAGATGTGTGAAGCACACTACAAAGGGCTAAACAAACCCAACAGTAACACAACATACCTGTGTAAAACCTGAAGAGCCTGTCTTCCCAGGTACAGATGTATTTGTGTTTCATGTGGGTGTGCATGTGCACACACTATTACCCTTTTAAAGGCACTGTAGTTTGTGACTTCCTCATCAGTCGGCACACCTTCCCTAATGCTTAGAATCTTTTTGTTATATTTTCTTCCTAATAGAAGTCTAAATGAAAGTTTAAAGATTTGACACTAATGTCTGTTGCATTATGATGGAGAACTGAACATTGTACCACTTTTAGAAATGGAAAAGTATTTCATTTATGGTCCTTCACACTGTTTTCAGACACAGAGTCTGCTTTTCCATCACAGACATGAATGACTTGAATTATATCTTCAATAGGACTTTTCAGATATTATCAAATGCTTTCCTACAAACTTAATTTATTTTTCCTACTATATTAATTCCACCCCCTAATGCTATTCTGTGAAAAAACAGAACAATTATGGAAAGATTTATGAATAAAAGTTTATTAATAAATATGTATTTTTAGATTTATATTTACTTATTTATCCTATAGTCATAAAATGCTATTGACATTTGGGTTTATGGATTGTTTTGGATTTGTTCTTGTACTTGCTCCTCTTTGCTAATCTATTATTTTTCCATTCTCACTACTGCTTTTACCAATGGCTATGCTAGCCATGTGGGTATGGTGACATCATTAGGCAACTCTCACAACCTCTTTTCACACAACATCCTACCAAAATGTTCAGCATATTCAGATTTTTCCAATACCCATTTAATGACTTTTCAAGAAATACTTTTTAAAGGTGTGCACATTTTCAAACTTTTGGGATAATATGAGTATGTATATAAGGGTTTTACTGATAAAGGCAAATTAAGAACATGGGGTCAACATTTCAAATGCATGATCTCGTTACCTGTAAGTGTTGATCAGGTTTATCTAATTATTGATCAGAGATGACACTACACACTGCCAGATGGCTTGATCTGTCATCTCCATTAACTGTACTTAAGCTGTTATTTGGAGAAATAGACTAGATGGCTTCAGGAGCTTTGATTCAAATTTAAATGTACATACATGAAGACTTATGTATGTATGTATATGTATGCAACATGAATCACATAATTTTCAGCAGTGTGAGTGGCTCATGCAAGAGGTTCACAAATATCTATGAAGAAGTTTAGAAAGTGCAACCCTATCTAGATAAGAAGCAGTACCTAAATAAATATGTCTTTGAGCACAACTGGTTGGGTACATGAATGTCAGTTTCTGCCAGTTTTCAAACTTTGTTCTTTGCCTTTGTAGTCAGTGCAAGAGTAAGTCTCACCCCAGAGTAAGTCTCACCCCTGTGTCTCCAGATATGGAGAGATGTGTATCAGTACTTACAGCTGTCCTCCTCCTCCATGAAAATACTGATCACGTAACAGGCATACACAAATCCAATCAGCTGTATGCAAAAGAGAAAAGGCAATCATTAGAACACATTGAACACTTGCTAAACTTTTAGTACAATGATATATAAATACAGATAAATTTTAAAAAATATTTACTTCCATTTCCTGCATTTGGAAATTTCAGTGGAAATGATCACAAACAGCTGTATTAAAGAGATTTCTTCTCTTCTGATCATGTTACATAACATATATTTCATATAAAAATATGTATTTTATATTTTAAAATATTTTCCCAGTCTCTCTGGGATCAGTATTGATGAGTACTACTATTAAGTAATAGTGGTGGAAAACACCTGTACCTTGATGTTTTAGCTATTATTTACATTTCTTTCTTTGTCCAATACCTCTGTTTTCACATGATTTTTCCCACATGAATGTGGGCCCTCCGTGCACCTGAAATGCTTACTAAACAGACAAAATATTTATTGGCTGCTATAGAATTCAGTCAGAGTAAGATTTTTATGGAATTCACAAAAGTTTAAATTGATATGTGGATTGTCATGATGTAGCTGAACAGTAAAACGGAGTTATGACACACTGACAAGAGGGAACACCTTATCAGAAGGGCCTATCAGTAATTCAAAATAACTATGCAAGAGCTGCACAGACTCATTTCCTCAAAGGAAAACACAAGCCAAACCATGCCCTTATTTTAAGAGCAACACCCACAAAAACATCCTCCTCAACCTGGATCTGTGTCACTTGTGCCACCAAGAGGAAGGGATTAAAATCTTCAGAATGAGGAAATAGAAACTCCATTCAATACAGAGAAAATGTTTTCTTATGATCACCACGAAAGAAGAAGAAAACCCCACCAGGCAAGGAAACCTATTAAACTGCGCTGCCAAGACATGTCCATGCTTGAGAGAATATTGTTTGTGCAGCTTTACACAATTCATGCTATCTGAAAGCCTTGAAAAGACTCTTCAGGAGGGATTTCTAAAATAACCCAGAGATTAGTTTTAAGAAAAATCCTTTTTCTCTGATCCATTAAAAAAATCTAATTAAAACAGTTCTTCTAAGAATGTCACAGATCAACAATCAGAGAAAGAGGTAATTTAATAGTATCTAGACAGGTATAAAATCATTCAGAACACAGAAATCTTTCCAACCTGCTTGCTGGTTGGCCTGCATGAGGAGCTTTAGAAGCAGCTCCAAGAGCCTCTCTGCAGACAAAAAGCTTGTCCACACAAGGGAATTTAGGGAAGTTAAGATGAATTAACTAAAGCTGTGAAATCAACGCACGTAAGATAAAGTACATTAAATCCCTGTGTGGCCTTTCCCATTCAGAAATAAAGTGGCTCTAGTTCACTGCAGCCTAATCCTGCTCCAAGGGATTAATCTTCCCATGGAGAATTAAGCTACAGTGTGCTGAAACTGAGTTTCTTGTGAATGAGGGCTGCCAGAGTGCTGTGGCACAGTCCTGTCAGAACTTCCTCTCTAGGGCATACACCTCACTGGTGTTGTGGGAAAGCAAGTTTAATCCAACTTTTCTCTCATTGTGAGCAGAATACAGTATTGGCAGCTTCCTTGACATTTTTAGTGTCCAGTTTACTGGGGGGTATTGCCACAGCCTCTATCAGCTGAGCACCACTTCATTGTACTAATGCTCTGAGCCAGCTAAATCCAAATCAGCTTTGGAGGAGGCACTCCTTGGAGCAGGCCAGGACTGAGCCACACCCGAGAATTCCCATCCCCACTGTGCCTGCTGTCAGGTGGCTGCAGCTGGATAGGACCCACAGACAAGGTGGGACTGGCTGGTTCACTGGGTGTCCACCTTTGCCTGTGGTTAAGAGAAGTCCAACCTCCTGCTATTAATAACAATAAGACCTTATGGTTCTGCTGCCCAGCACATCCAGGACTTGCACTGATTTACAGACTCCCTGAGAGATTAAAGACACTTCTTCCCTAAACTTCATAGTTTAGAACACATTTCAGGGATGAAAAAAACCCCAATATGATGTAAAGGCTTCCATGGGATTAAAAGACTAGTCATATTTGAGGTATAATGCTTGTGCCACCTGAATGTTACATATAAATTAAAAAACTTTTGCATTAGTACCACAGAAACACCAGAACACAGGTGATTTTTCATAACAAAATGTCATCTGTACAATATTTTCTGTTCATTATTTGCATTGCGCAATTTGAATACATAAGTCACTTGGGTTCGTTTCTTTTCCCAAAACATAACTGAAATATTTTTAAAAGTAAAACTGCTGAATAAATAATGAACATGATAAAAGTGAATTGTAGTAAAGCTTGTGGGTTAAGTGTTTGTGAAGGAAGATCTAATATTTAGAATTATTTATTATTTTCCCATCATGTATTTATTTTTTTCTTATTATTAGCATTACATTCACTTTATTTTTATAAATTCCTTCTTTATATGTATATGTTTACTCTATATCCATGCATGATATGAAAAAAAATATCTCTGTGAGTGCTTCCAGCAAATTTCTCGCATATCTAATATGTTGGACAGGTGGATAAATCACAGCAAGATTTCCACTCTAATGAATAATAAACCACCTGACACAAAGAACAAAAGTAATAGGGAAAAGTACTCTGAGAGGTCTTATCTCCAAAAAATATGTGGGCCATGACAATATTGATTGTTTTAACAGTTCCAACAACTTACATCTTGCTCTTTCACTAGACTTTCTCCTTAAAGTAAACCTTTTCCCACTTTTTTCAGTGTTTGAAACACACTTTGCCTAATCTATGACCTTCTTGCAAAATCAGCCACCTCTCTCTGCTTCTCAGAAATATAATCATTTTTATATCTCAACATTAGTAAATAAATATTTCTCAGTCAGAAATAACTGCTACCTGTTGCATTTATTGGCATATATTTGTTTAAAATATACCATTTGTCCCATCTGTTTAGTTATTAATACCAGGAGAAATAAAAAAGTATATTCACCCTTACTCAATTTCATGGTCTTTTTGATGGGAAAAAAAAGATGAAAAGATGAGGTCTGCAACTATGTCAGGATATACCATAATCCACCATATTTCAAGAATATCTTTCTGTAGTTAAATGTCAGAAAAAATGTTTCTGAAAAAATAAAGCAGCAAGGAGGATAAAGAGTTCTTTAGCAACAATTGTCAGGTATTGCTGTTCAGAGGTGGACAGCAATGTGTGGCATGTAACTAACAAACTAGTAATTCTAGTTGGGTAACTGATGTCTACATCTTAGACAAGAAGTAATAAAGTGTAACAAGAAGTGATAAAGTGGGAATATACTCTTCAACAGATGAGACCTGTTTTCAGATCCTTAAACAGTTACAGCCTGTTTATATTATGTGTGAATATTAAAAAAAAATATTTGATTAAAGCCTCTTATTTCATGTATTGATGGACACTTTAATAAAGTACTTATTCAAACAAATTACTTTTGCTATCTTGATTAGTCCAGCTGCTGTTTAGTTGTGTTATGCTCATACTAACCCATCTAGCCATCATGCTAATTGCCAATCTACAGTGAGCTGATTAATGCATACTGCCCAGTTTATTGGTACTGGAAATGTTGGCTATTGGCCTGGCACTAAGGGGAAGACTTAAGTGTGTGTTCCCTTATAACTAAAGAAAGTAGGATGCAAATAAGCTGGAAGTTACTTAATTTGGTCATCCTGAGTTTCAGTAATCATTCAAGGGTATCAATGAAGTGGTTAGAACAGGATATCTAAAGCATCGAAGGTCACTAGCATTTGAAAGTATAAATGGGAGGCTCTGACTTGATCCAGAGAGCAACTTAGAACCAAGGTGGACTTGTCTGGACAATATAGAGTTCAAGGCATTGAAACCTTCTGGGATCCCAGCACTGTACAAGACTTCCGGTCTAGCCTGGAGAGCCCAGTGTAATAAAGTGTCTCAGAAGACACTTGCCAGTGTTATTCTGCAGAAAATAAGGTGGGAAACTGTGGGAAGAGGCTTTTATTCCTTGCTTTGATCCAGCTACATGGTAGTTAAGGTACACATGTTTCTCCGGAGACAATAAGCAATACATAAAACAATCAGCTATTGCATGGAGTCACAGAATGGTTTGGGTTGGAAGGGAGCTTAAAGATATCTGGTTCAACCTTCCTATCATGTGCAGGAACATCTTTCACTAGATAAGGTTTCTCAAATCCCATCCATCCTGAACGCTTCCAGGAACAGGGCATTCACAATTGCTCTAGGCAACCTGTTCCAGTGCCTCGCCACCCTCATCGTAAAAAATATCTTATGTTCAATCTTGATCTACACTCTCTCAATTTAAAACTGCTACCCTTTGTCGTCTCCCTACAGACCATGGTAAAAAGCCTCTCTCCCTCTTTCTTATAAGATCCCTTTATATATTGAAAGACCACAGTAAACTTTAAATAGCCCCAAATCTCTCAGCCCCCAGATGATTTTCATGGCTCTCTAGGCGGAGTCCCACAAAAGCAGCGGGGGACAATAACTTCCCTTGACCTGCTGGTTACAATTTTTGTGATGCAGCCCAGGGCCCAGTTTGTTTTCTGGACTGCAAGTGCACTCCTGTCAAATTTGCCACCCACCATGATACTCACGTTCTACTCATCAGGGCTCCTTTCAAGCCATTTCTCCCTGAGTCTATTGATATTACGTATTGCCCTGGTCCCGGTGCAAGATCTTGCATGTGGCCTTGCTGAACTTCATCAGGTTCATGTGGGCCCACTCTTTGAGCCTGCCAAGGTGCCTCTGAGTGGCATCTCTTCCCTCAAGCACATCAAAAGCAACACTCAGCTCAGTGTCATCAGCCAGCCTGCTGGGCAGGCACTCAGTGCTGCTATGTCAGTAATGAAGATATGAACTAGCATTGGTCCCACTATGGCCCCCTGAGCAACACCACTTGTTACTGGCTTCTCTTTGAACATTGAGCCATAACTCTTTGGACATAGCCATACAATATTTCAGAACTACCAGACTTTTCATACAAAACCCCTTATTTTTAAAATGACTAACTAATAAATGTTGCTAACATTCTCCAAATCATAGGAAAGGACAGGCTCAGGATGCTTCAGGAGAAACAGTTGTCACCTAGGCAGTAAGTTGGCAGAGACTTCAATGTGGAACACACGAAGCAATTTCTTATTAGTGGAACAGGGGTACATTTATATGACATAAGTATCAAGGCTTTTGATGCATAATTTATTTTTTGCTTATAACCTTAGGTAAAAGTGAAATAGCAGTAGTCTCTGTTATTTTTCTCCTGTGCAGATCCTCTTGAGGACCTAAATGCTTTAGTCTAACTAAAATCTCTAGACTTAAGTGATGGACACCTGCACGAAATATAAATGCCCAGTTTAATAGAAGTGAAATTAGATTATGTAATTGTCCATCATTAAACCAAAACTATTAAAACGTGTAAGAAATTAAAAAAAAACCTAATAATTTAAGAAAATACATGCTGACATATAATTGCTTTAATAAATGAATATTACTAGAATATATCTTATTAAAAATAAGAACCAAACTGAGTGCAAAATCTATGTTTACTTGCAAATTAATGTATTTTAATAGTTAGTAGTTAATGTGGTTAACCTTTCATTACAAAAACAAGGACAAATGCAGAATAAAACTAGAAGTGATGATTTAAATCAAGGCCATTCTCTGCAGGTTGAAAGACTTTTTATTAAAATTGATGATTTAGATAATTTTGATTTAAATCTTTCTGCTTTGCTTTGTCATCATCAGCTGTGGCCTTTAAATCTCACAGTATGAGATTACTTTCTTATCTATCACCTTGGTTCAAAGGAAATATGTGAGCGTATACCAATATTTAAGATTACATGAAGCAGTGCCCTGGGCTATCAGGTTAATCTTCAAGATCAGGTGTACAATAGGTCACTTACACTTTTAAGTGACTACACAGAGTTTTGTGGAGATCTCATTACGACAGCATAGAACCATCCAAACAGACAAACTAAATACACTCCTGGCTCTCAGATGATGTATGTGACATTGTCAGTAACCTGGATTTGAAAAACTTCTCCAAACAAAATGAAAGCTCTGCTTCATGTCCTTCCTTGTATACATACAGTTCCCCTGATTGTAATCTCACTGAATATGGCTTTTTCTTGACTTCTATTTTGCTGATGACAGCTGAAGATCATTATTTCTTATTTACCTCTGCGGTTCTTCAGAAGTATAACTTGGTGAACACAGCTCCTCTTTTTCTGCAAGATATTTCACTCTTACCCAATTTCCCACTGAGAGAGTATGAAAGGAGAAGAAACTTTTAAATGTTTGTGCATAAAAATTGTGTTGGATAAAAAGCTTGACAAGGTGTATTTAAATTTAACTTATAAAATGGAAATTCTGTAGCAAGAGTAAATTTACTGAGCAAAAGGTAAAACCTCTTTAAATTACAAGCATCCTGACTATTTCTATCTCCTGATCAGCATTTTCAGAAGAACTAACAAATACTGAGGAAAGGCTGAAACACAAGTAGTAATCTTAGCTACCTACTTGCTACTAACAATTTTATTGCTCTGCAGAGAGGACTGTAAAGCCCTTTTCTTCCATTAAAAACTAGGAAAGCCCCAAGTCAGTTACATAAGGGAAACAGGGTGTTATCCTAGTATCTGTGTGTACAAATAATTAAGCAAGATAGAAATATGACTAAGATTATCAGGCATAAAGAAATTATAACTACATATTTCAAGACAATGACAGAGGAACAAGATCAAGAGTAACAAGTAGTATATAGCTGTAGCATAATAACCATTTGTTACTGTATCCAATTATATTACTGTATATAATTATGCACTCTGCTTGATTATATACATTTTATTAGAAACATACCGGGAAACTATAGCGTTATAGATAATTTCAAAACTGAATGCAATTTTTTGAATCAAAGAAGAGACAGACTCAAAGGTACGTTCTCATTTTCCAGAACTATATGATGAAAAGCACAACATTTTACAGTGGTAACAGTAGGAATCTCAACCTTAAAGTACTTAGAAATCTAAAGCCACAAAAGCAGACAACTGGAAAAATGTCCAGAAAACATAGCAGGATAAAATAGCAGCAACATTGCAAGTACACTATGTTGTCTTGGTTTCCTTTCCTTCATTTTCCTAGAATCTATTTGATTTGAGTTGAATAAAATTCAGGCTGCAGAGGCATTGCCTACCAGTTTAATCAGCATATCACAGAGGTAGTCTGGTCCAACTGTGCCATTTACAGCTGTAGTGGAGAGCCCCTAGAGACTAAAACACTGATAGCCCTAAAAATGTGCTAAGGACTCTAAAAGTGGGTGACAGGAGCTTATGGGTACTTTTGCTTTATATTTAACAGGTAGAAACAAGTGAGCAGATATTAAAATGTCTATTCTTAAAACACACAGAGGATGTTAAGGGCTAATAACTGCAGCCTCAAGGCCATCCACCTAGCACTGGCAGTCCAGCAGCATGCTGGAAAGGACTAGGCAGCGCGCTTTTTGAAGTCCTACCCTATATCTCCTCTTCTCAAACCTGCTTCCCACAGTGCCTCTTTGTTTTCAAATTAAAAATTGTATTTGACAATCTAATTTTCGCAGGACAAGATTGGAACCATTGTTGCTTGCATTCAATCTGGGGATTTATTTTTCCAGCAGCATGAACACATAATTACTCCAGTCATCCAGTGGCCCAGAAAGACTTTACCAGTTACAAGGGAGGACTGACATGTTATGTTGTCAAGATGTCTCTCAGCTTTGCTGAGGTTGAGAGAAACAAAGGAAAATAGTGTGTTCTCTCTCCCCACCCTCTCTTTAGCTTAGTGATGTGTTATTCTCCCTCCTTTGTTTTTGCTTCAAGGCCTTTATTTGCTCTGAGATCTGAAAGATGGAGGATTTGGAACAAACTGTGTAGTCCAGTCTGCCATATAATTCTGTAATTCACCTAGACACTCTCTCAGTAAAATGTAAATCTCAGAGCATCCCTCTCAGACTAGGCTGGGGGACTGGTGCTCCAAGACAAGATATGTGAACAGAAAGGATCTGGGAACCTTTGTCATTCACTCACAGGAGAGGTTAGAAATAAATCCTGAGCATTAATCCTTATTTTTTTTGGTAGTCTATTGTGTGATAGATATATAAATTTTCTGGTTTGGATGAAATGAAAGTCTCAATACATAAAAACACTGAACACAGTATTGAAACATGACCGGTCAAAACACTGTGCTTTATCTTGAAACATGTTAATTGCTTGTTAATGATTTAACTGGGTAGAGTGAAAGTCAAAAGTGGAAAATAAAGCCAACCTTGAAAGTTTAAGAACAAAACAGTGGAAAGTGAGGAGGGTGAACACAGTAAGGAGGATGAGGGAGGAAGGAGATAAGGGAGATCTGCATCTGAATAGACTTAACGAAATCACCAGAAAAGAACTGGATAAATAAGCAAGACTTTCTCTAGAACTAGTTTTTCTCCAGTGTGTAAAGAAAATAAAAGTTACCCTAGGAATAGGGTCAAAGTTCTCGTATTTAGATTAATGATTAATTAGCTATTCAGCTAATTAGCTAACAGCGAGTGAGAAAACCCTTTACATCTAATTTTACAATACACAGACAGAAAGATGGCCTTCCTTAATTTCTATCAAATTGACATTGTGTTATTTGTTTTAATATTTTCTAAATAACTACTTTTATTTTCTTTTAACTTAACTTAGTGTTAAGGATAATTTCAGAGCTATTTGTAGATCATATGATATTTCACATCTTTTGGTATAACAAAGAAATTCAGGTTTGAGAGTGTCTTGTAATCCAAAGTGTTTCTTCAAGGTATCCATTAGGTAATGATTTCACTTCCACTAAGTTGCAAGTGCTGCTTTGGATACTGGTAATGAAATCAGAAGAAAGAATGAAAGAAAAGTCTGCTAGTGACCAGAGCCAATGCAAATCTCTTTGACATGTGACAAGGTACTTGGGAAGGTTTCTGAATCCCAGAGAAACTGATTATGCATGCAGGGGGTACCAAAGCAAACTCCTCTCAGAACAGCAGAATATTGCAAAGCTTGGCCATTTTTTATGCTAATACTCCTTTTAAAATACTTTCACTGTTTATACTGCAATTATGAAAGATGTCCTTTTGTTGATAAAATGCCAAAAGATATTTTTTCTCTCCTTATTAGATCAGAAGGCACATAATGAGAGTATTATTTCCACTTACTTGTGACAATAGACAGAGATAATGTATTTTAAATCCAAGAATGAATTGAAATCTGTAAGAATTACTTATTTTCTATTGAATAATTTCTTTCCCTTCATGCACAATGTAAATAACACATGCATGAAACAATTATATTACCATGAGATAGTACCCATTTAAATACAGACAAACTGTGACTTGGATACAAAAATAATTAGTTTAAGATTTCAGTGAACTATGACAGTCTGATCCCCACTATTCTCTAATCTCCTTTATAGACACCTCTTAAATACCTGGGTAATAATATCTAAGATTGAACACATTGTTATTCTATCTCCTGTTAATCTATAAACAAGGCTTAAAAACCTTGTTCATAAAAACCATATGAACAAAATTGCAAAGTTTTTACTAACAGCAGTTATGCCACAGCAGTAGGTCGAGGGAGGTGATTCTTTTCCTCTACTCTGTTCTCACCCCACCTGGAGTGTTGTGCCCAGCTCTGGGGCCCCCAACATAAGAGGGACATGGACCTGCTAAAGTGAGTCCAGAGGAGGCCACAAAGATGATCAGAGCCTCTCCCCTCCAACAGGCTAAGACAGTTGAGGCTGTTCAGCTTGGAGAAGACCTTACAGTACCTGCCAGTACCTGAAGGGGGCTATAAGAAATATGGAGAAGGACTTTTTACATGGGATAGGACAAGAGGCAATGGATTTAAACTGAAAGAGAGTAAGTATAGATTAGATGTTAGGAAGAAATTCTTTACTGTGAGGGTGGTGAACCACTGGAACAGGTTGCACAGAGNTATGCCACAGCAGTAGGTCGAGGGAGGTGATTCTTTTCCTCTACTCTGTTCTCACCCCACCTGGAGTGTTGTGCCCAGCTCTGGGGCCCCCAACATAAGAGGGACATGGACCTGCTAAAGTGAGTCCAGAGGAGGCCACAAAGATGATCAGAGCCTCTCCCCTCCAACAGGCTAAGACAGTTGAGGCTGTTCAGCTTGGAGAAGACCTTACAGTACCTGCCAGTACCTGAAGGGGGCTATAAGAAATATGGAGAAGGACTTTTTACATGGGATAGGACAAGAGGCAATGGATTTAAACTGAAAGAGAGTAAGTATAGATTAGATGTTAGGAAGAAATTCTTTACTGTGAGGGTGGTGAACCACTGGAACAGGTTGCACAGAGAAGTTGTGGATGGAAGTGTTCAAGGTCAGGTCTGGTCTTGTTGAGAAACCTGGTCTAGTGAAAGGGGCCCCTGCCCATGGTAGGGGGTGTTGAATTCAATGGTCTTTAAAATCCCTTCCAATCCAAACCATTCTATGATACCTCAGAGAATAATAGAACAACAAAAAGCAACTCTCAGATAGACATTAAACCATCATATTAATTCACGCAGGAAATGATACATGAACTAATGAACTGCAAAATAAGAACTCAACCTCTACCCTTATCAGTTTACTCATATTATTGCCCCTAGTGGCATCCTCTGAGAGGACCTGCAGGAGCGGCTGACACAGAAACGCACCTCGGAAGTACGTTCCAAAGCCTGAAAGGCATGCAGCAGCTTAGACCAGGCAGTAATCAAACCACAGGGGAATAAAAACCTTGAACCATAACCAAGAGCAGGTCAAAATTCACAAAATTGTAGAAATTCATATAAGGCAGCATGGACAGAGCACAGGTTATCTGAAAACTTTTCTTATAATCTGGTATGTAGGAGGACCTCAAAAAGTAGCATGCAGTATTTCTCTCTGTGGGTATCAATTCCAGATTATTTTTGGACACTGTATAGTTCAATTTTCTTTTTCTATTACTATTTTGTTCAATGCATACAAGGAAAATTACAAAAAAAAATTTGATGTTCTATTCTTGACAAAGGAAGTTTAACTCCATCTTTAAGAAAAAACAGAACAAGCACACAGATGATAGCTTTTGAGATTCTTGAAATGAGAAATGAACAAGTAACTCCTGTGTCCACCAGACTTTGATGTTTTTTTCCTTTTTTTGTGTGTTCTTTGAAATACTACAATAAACAACAGTAGATCACAGACAGAAGAGGTGAAGATAAGAAACTCCTTCTTGATCATCACTTCCTTTTTCCTAATCAGTTTCCATCTAACAGGATATTTAGCAGATGACCAACCCAATGCTTTCACTTGTGTATGAATGTGCCATATTTAAACCACAGAGCAAATGACTCAATTTTGAGCCACAGTTGAACTGAGGGTTCTTGTCTTTGAAAGAAATAATACGATAATCAGAAACATGGCTGGATTTATGTGCTTGGCAGGTAACATAGCAGCATCTTCACTTAGGTGTGACATCTAAAACTGCAACACAAAGAACTCTACAATAACAAAGCAGGTAATTTTGAAAACCCCTTGTTTGGCAGTTGGTTTTATTTTATGGATAGTCTTCCCACTGTAGTTCTTCTCACTATGGATAGCATTGTTTCATTTGCTCAATCTGCTGCCCAAATGTGCAGATGGAGGTACATACACACACACACACACACACATCCCCCCTCCCACACACACACCCCTTATAATGCTTTGTGGAGTGGTCTGCTGTGAGAAAAAAAGACTACTGTAAAACCAGCAATGTTATCAGTTTGCTCAGACATTCCCAGTTAAACTATGTGCATAAAGGCTTTTGTGATGGATTCCCACTGGGCAGAAAAGCTATCAAAAGTTGCAGTGAAGCTTTCTATCAGTGCTTAATGAATTTCCAAAGCTGCTTCTCCAGTTATATCTGACCCAATGTGATCTTTTATACCATGTCACCCTGGCACAGTTTATTTGGTTGTAGTAGATGGTCCCTGTAGATATGTTATGGCTTCATGTCCTATTTGCTCCTGTTTCTTACCAACAGCTTTCACTTTATCCTACATCCCACTACCTTTACCTTCATATGGGTCTGATTCTGCAGCCAGAAACCCAAGGTGCACCCAAAGGGTATATTTCTTTTCTGAGATATCTAAGCTCAGCCTGCAATCTGACAGTGTGCAAATACATGATCTACACTGGAGCCATTCTGGAAAGGATTTTTCTCCCGCTATCAGTACAAAACCAGAATAAGCATCCCTACATGTCTGGTGATCACGCCCCCACGTGCTGGATGTATGGGAGGCATTTTCTTGGTTTTCCCCAGAGCCAAGTACCAGGATGTTTTAGCATATGGGAAGCAGATTTGCCCCCAGCTCCTACCTTGGGGCTACTCCTGCAAAGAAATGCAAATGCAGCAAGAGAGTTCACACCTGAGAAATATAATTGCAAAAAGGGACTAAGCAGAATTTGCTGCATTGAGAATATGTCTTGACCAGAGCCAGGTTTTAACAGGAAGCGTATCTCTGGGATCCCTGACTCTGACTCACCTAGGCTGAATTTTTGGTTAGAGCATATAGTTTTTTTCTGGAAAACAAGCTCATATTGAAAGAAATCCAGGACATAGGTGATGGTGCTTATTTGGGTCTTGTTCTGGCATGGAGAGTCTCTGAATTACACAGCCTCAAGGAAAGGAAGTCAGGCAAAGAAAATGCTAGCCCACTTTTCCTCCTCTTTCTCCTTGCATCCAGAACTGGGATGGATCTTTACCAAGAAATCTCCCATTGCACCTGAGGGACACCAGGACCTTGGGAGTACGTCCTTCATCCTTGGAAAGACCTGGGGCAGGCTGAAAGCATCACTCTAACAGACAGCTTTGAACACATGGAATATGTTTCTAGGGTTCCTGTGCTGTTGGACTGGCTGTTCAAATCTCTGTTTCCTTTCAGGTACAAATAAGTTTAAGCTTACTAAACCATGCTGTGCTGCACAGAGTAGCTGAATATATAACTGAGAGGTTAAACTTTATGTCATTCTCTCTCCTGCTGATACAATTCCCTCATGTTGTGAGCAGAAGGAGAGCTGGCTCTTTCAAAGGAAACTCAGGTAGGTCTATATTATTGGCAACTCTCACAGTTCTTTGAAATGTTAACTTTTGCAAAAGCACATCAAAAAGAAAATAAAGGGGAGGCATTCTGGCTTCTGTAATAAGCAAATTGGCACAAACTGCAATTATTCAATATGAGGACATGGGGACAAAAGTGACAGAATGGTGTAGAATGAAAGGTGATGGAAGGGGAAAGCCTTGCCTCATGTTAAAGCCCTTTGCTGGATAAATCAGTTGACACTTGCACCTCGAAAAAATTTGCTTCACCAGATCCCTAACCATAGATCCTCAATAATTATATGCTGCCATGGAATGGAAAGGGTTCATCTCTTAATCTCATAGATTAGAGCAGAATTAGAGCAGAACAGGACTGGGCTAGATCAAATGGAAGGGACCTACAACAATCGTCTAGTCTAACTGCATGACCATTTTATGTCTGACCAAAAGCTAAGGCATATTATTAAGGACATTGTCCAAATGGTTCTTACACACTGACAGGCTGAGGGCATTGACCACCTTTCTAAGAAGCCTGTTCTTGTGTTCGAGCACCTTCATAGTAAAGAGTAAAGAGATGCTTCCTAACGTCAAGTCTAAACGTCCCCATTCCCACATGCCCTATCATTGGATGCCAGAACTGAAGAATAGAGCATCTCCCTCTCCATTTGCCTTCTCAGGAAGCTATGGAGAGCAATGAGGACATCCCTCAGCCTCCTTTTCTCCAAACAAAATGAATGTCCTTAGCCACTAATCACAGGATGTGCCTTCCAACCCTTTCACTTTTTTGCCCTCCTTTGGACGCATTTGAAGATCTTCACTCTTCTTAAACTGTGAGGCCCAGGACTGCACACAGCACTCCAGGTGAGGCTGCACCAATGTTGAACACAGCAGGATAATCACCTCTTTTGAGCAGCTGGTGATGCTGTGTTTAATGCACTGTAGGATGGGGCTTGCCCTCTTGGCTGCCAGAGTACACTGCTGACCCATACTTAGCCCACTGCCGAGCAACACTCCAAAAAGTATAAGGGTATATAAACTGTGTACAAATAGATCAGTGTTTAAAGTGGGGGAAGTTATCTGTAGTGCTTTATACAGAATCATACTCAGCCCTATGTATTTCAAGTATTCATACATAATTGGGATTTAGGGTTAGGAACTCAATCAAGACTGATGACCATTCAAATCAAATGTCCACTTAAAAATGTTGTAGATGGACCTCATGGCAGCGAGTGACTGCGTGATAAAATTAGAGCTGAAATTTTATGCCAATAAATGCAAAGTAACGCACATAAGGAAGACCAACTGTAACTACATATATACAGTAAGAAATAGGCTCTAAATTTGGTATTAGATCTTGGGAAACTTGTGAATAGTTCATTATAAACATCAGCTCAGTGGCAGTTAGAAAGAAGAATCAAATAGTATTAAAGCAATAGAAAAGAAAGTAGAATACATCATTATGCCACCATAAAAATCCCTTGTGTCCTTCATCCTCAGTGCTGCACACAGTTCTTTCTCATCTCAGAAAGGAAGTAGTTGAATCAGAGAAAGTACACAGAGAGAGGTCGAAGATAATCAAAGATATGGGTGATTTTAGAATAAGGAGAAATTAGACAAACTCACCCTTGGAAAAGAGACAATTGATGAAAGAATCATAGAAAAAATAAAGTCATTAATACATTGGAAAAGATAAATACAGAATAATTAGTCCCCCTTTTTATTATATAGGGACAATGGAAAATCAAATCAAATTATGAGATCACAGGCTAAGGTGTTGCCTTTCATCAGAAACTGAAGGAAGGGGACTTTTCCACACAAATCAGAAATAAATGACAGTGAACATGTTGAAGAGGTAAGTCTTATACATAGATCAAAAGCTGGGGTTTTTTTTTCAGGGAAAAAGAATTCATTGAAGGCTACAAAAAACAAGAGCTCAGCTACAACAGATTTGTGTCAGTAAGTCCCAGGCAACATGGCCAGGAGATGTTAAGCACTCATGTTTGCTGTATTGAACATGTTATTTTATTACCATTTATATTTGCTAAATTCAGCTGTAAATTACATAGTTGCAAAATTAGAAGCATGGAATTCTAACGCACACAATGGGAAACACATTAAAATGTTAACTCTAGGTTTTATGTACACATCATAATTTCAGCTCAGGATTTGTTGAATTGAAATGCGTGAATTGAAGTATGGTTGCATTCATGTTTTGAAATTCACATGAAAAGGTTTATTTAGGTGTGCTGCCTGTTCCAGATGAAAAGGGAGACATAATGTGGATAATTCCATATAAAATACTGAGAATAGATATGAATGATGCTCAGCTATCATGTTAGATTTCTATGATTACTCTCAGCAGTTCATAATCCAAGACTTCCTTGCAACTTCATTTGTTGTGAGAAATATGGGCTGTGATTGGAGCTGGGCCAGGAAAACTTTTATTGTTTAATTATAAGTAAATTGACTGTAACAAAATGTCAAAATACTTTATGGATTTCATTCTGAAGCCTTTAAAAAGTCAAAAAGTCACATTAATCAGGCAGTCTGCTGGTAAAAAAAATAGTACTACTTAAGAAACAAGTGCAGGAAAAAAAGACCTTTCTAATGAAAGGATTGATGTTTTATGTTACTCATTATATTTCTAAAATACTACTCAACTGACTGGGGCATCCATTTTCAAACCATCTCCAAAAACTGACATCAGTCTTCCAAGTACTAACTCTGAGCTCTTAATATTTTTCAGATTTTTTTAAAATTAATTTATCCACTGTCAACTTAGTAAACATGTTGAAGGCTTTTGAACTGTCTCTCATAACATCGCCCTAGGTAAGCTTAGGAAATGTGGATTAGAGGAATGGACAGTGAGGTAGATCAAGAACTGGCACAATGGCAGAGCTCAGAGGGTCATGACCAGAGAAAGAGAATCCAGTTGGAGCCCTGTAGTCAGTGGCACTCCTCAGGAATTAATACTGAGTCCAGTCTTACTTAACTTGTTTATCAATGACCTTGGTTAAGGGATAGAATGTACTTTCAGCAAAGTTGTTGATGATAGGAAACTGGGATAATGGCTGAAAATTAACCTGAGAAGATCATCCCCAAGTGAAGAGTACTTAGAAGAAAATTTTTCTCTTAATACATATCATATTTTTAATTTTTTTTTTAATAGACTGGCCTGTAAAATTCAATACCTGTCTTTCCACATTAGGTTCTACAGAAAAAAAGGTGATCTGAGGATTTAGTTAAAGTGTTCAAAGTTTACTAAAACCTAAAGATCTCATAGTGATCAGGTGAACTCCTACTGCTGTTTAGAGGCATAGGTATTGCCTGTTCTTCACCTCTGTATATGGAAAAGTGTGTGTGCTTACAAAATAACACTTTCAAAAATTCCCAGCATTAAACAATAAAGATTTGTTATCTTCAGATTATATGTATGTTAAATATTTTAAAATAACTATCAACCAAAAAATTTGTATTAAGCTGAAATTGACCTTTTTTTTTAAGTTAGGAGAAAGCGTCTGTGTTACTAGATGAAAAGAGGAACAGAGTAATAAATCAATAATATTTGGTAAAAATGACGTTTAAGACAGTAATGGTAAAATAGTGATGGAGCCAAAGGACATTTCTGTTATGGGAAATACACAATATTCAAAGTGCAATAGTCAATGCACCAATACAATTTGTACCTAAACTGTGACCGTGACTCCTTATGTCTTCGCACATCTAAAGCAAAAATGGCATTGATCACTGATACTGTCTTAAGCAGGAAGGAAAACGGCCTCTAAAAAACCCCCCAAATTATTATTTCCATGGTTTTGATCTAATTATCTGGTAGCATATTAGCTGGGTGATGTGAGAAACTGAACTCACTGGTTCATTGACTCAGCTGTAGTCTTGATTTGATCATATATTCTGTCCTTTCCATTAGCTGAATTGAAGTAAATTGTCTTAATAATATGCTTGCTTAAGCTTCTATTTGTTTGCTAAATGTTTTAACAAAATCCATAAGAAATTTATAGAATAAATTGTCCCCTCAGACAATGTAAATAAGCATGGTTCAAGAAGATATTTACAAGGCACTTAACTCTTTTTCCAAAGCGACAGGCATATTTTGGAATGGACAAAGAGTGAATTCAAGAAAACAGCATAATACATTTCCCTCAAATTAATCTCAATAAATAAACAATTTTCAGATAGTTTTTTAAAGTTCATGCATCTTTACTGATGAAAAAAATCAGAATACAGATGTCCAACCACTTAAAAATCTTCAACATATCAGTTTAAGGTAACGAGAAACCTCTTAAAATAGCTTTTGATAGACTATAAATTCTTGTATAAGAAATGTTAAAACAATAGTACTCTATTTGACAATTAGAAATATTTCTGATTCTCAGGAAGCAGACAATTCATATTCTACATGGAAAATAAACATATAATTTCAGCTCATGAAATTCTTACATAGATTTTTTAAATTACTAAATTTGGCAATGTGGGGAACCCAGTGCAAACCTAAAAACTGCTATTTTTTTGACAGCTTTTAATATTCTTGAATAAATACTGATATTTAAGAACACAGCGATTTTGTCTTCCATATGATTCTTCAAAAATGTGTATCACTGTGAAGAAAAAAAAGGGTTTCGTATGTCCCTTAAGATGTAAGAAGTAATACAAGAGAACTTTAAAATTTATATGATCTGACTCACTTTTATGCAGAAAGTCCTGTGAAAGGAACGAGATTTCCTTTCAATGCTGTAATGCATAAACTGAATAGTATCTATAAGAAA
This sequence comes from Campylorhamphus procurvoides, assembly GCA_013396655.1. Classification (NCBI taxonomy): domain Eukaryota; kingdom Metazoa; phylum Chordata; class Aves; order Passeriformes; family Dendrocolaptidae; genus Campylorhamphus; species Campylorhamphus procurvoides. The sequence continues at coordinate 258,126 of WBMV01002328.1, read as the reverse complement.
TAGAAACCTTGAACTACTAGAGAGAACAATTCTGGGAGGAGCACTGTGGAATGAACATTAGGCACCCAGGAACCAGACTGCAGTGACCTGAGGTGGAACGTAGCTTCCAGGGGCAAACAGATGTATCAGAAAGGGAAGTTCAAGAAAGCGATCAGACTTACTGGAAGAACACACACTGAATAAGTTTGAACTTTTCCAGGCAGAAACATAGCAAGTGATGGATTTGGTTCAATAACAGTCTCCTCGATGACCTGCATACAGATTAGCAGAGAAAAATATAAAATAACTCCAGAAGTGTGTAGGAATGAACTCAGAAAGGTCAAGACACAAGATACAACGAAAAAGAGAATACTCAGTGGCATACTGCTAATAAAGGGCAAGCCTGAATATAAGGTTGGCTATGTTCAATGGCATTACCTTTTCAGGGGAAGGACTACAGACTGTGGCCTTGAGGTAGCTGAAAAAAACCAGTGTATTTTCTCTTTATTCCCTTTTTGAGCAAAAAGATTACCTGCAGCTGGTAAAGTAATGCCACTGACACTAATGAAGGATTCAGGTAAGAATAAGGAAGAATATGTTACTGATCATTGGCATAAAATAGAAAGCTGAGGAAATTCAGATGTGCTAGCCCTAGTAAATCCACCTCAAAGCATGTAGATGTCTGGCTAAAGAAATCTCAAGCAAGCTGGAAGATACTTGTAACAATTTGATGAAAACAGGAGAGATTGAAGATCAGAAAGTCAAAGACTGTAACTATCTCTTCACACAAAGACTGGAAAAAAAAAGGGAAAGAGAAAGAGAACACACAGAGTTGTATCTCTAGATTCATTTACTATTTGCTTCTTAAAACAAGGAATCAAATTATGAGAGGGTAAATAAACATATGAGTAGGAAGACAAGGTGCTAAGTAATAGCCAATATGAATTTATCAGAAACTGAATCATGTTAAATCAAGTCTGTTCCCTCTTAGGAGAGATAATGGGCTTTATGGCTAGAGAAGGAGCATCAGCTGCGATATATCCTGATTTTAGTAAGCATTTTGACACTGCTTGACATTCTTATAAGAAAACCATGAAAATACTGCTTAGGCCAAAGGACTGTTGTATAGATGGAACAACTTGCTTGCAAATTGCAGTCAGAAATAGCAACTCATTGTCCTCCTTCAAATTAAATAACAGCAGTTGATGGGGCTCTGCGAAATTCTACTTGCGTCCAGTACTATCCAGTAATTTCAGTAGTCACTGGGTTATCTGCAGAGATATACCTTTCACACTTCCAGATGGAAGCAAATTGACAGTGGTTGCAAATACCATGGCAAAAAAGATGAGAATAAAAATAATATTAACAAACTGAGAAAGGGTCTGGAAACAAACACAGGCCAAATGCAAATTACTGTACTTAAGTTGGAATAACAAAGTACTTGAAGACAGAACAGGGTGAACAACAGACTAGACAGCAGTTCCACAGAACAATGAATCACACCCAGACTGTGACTTAATAATATCATAGTGCTGGGGAAAAGAAACCAGACATCATACTGGGATGAAAAACTGAATTTCAAGGTGAATTGGGAGTGCACCAGAACATAGCACCAGTATGGCATTTGTTGACAGATTGCTTATATTTTGTAGATTTTCCTTCAGCCAAGAGGATAGAGAATCAGAGGAATTTCAGATGAGAATTATGAGGATGATCAAACATTTGGAAAACATGACTTCTTTGGAAATCTTATGATAAAAAATTACACACTCCTCTAAAACGCCTGGACCTGGGAGCCTGCCTTTACAGTCTATTGTTAGTTCTCATTGTTCGTAGAAAGATGAAGTGCAAAGGGCTTCTTCAGACTGCTGCCATCTAAACCACTTATCAAACAGTTTTATTCTAGAAATAATAAGTTACTGTCAGAGGATAAAATCTTAGCAGAGCTTTTCAAATTCAATTACAACATGAAACAATTACTAATATCAAAAGACTCAAGGGTTTTCTCATTAGTATTTTAAAGCAGCATGACATTATTTTGAGTGTGTCAATAATGATTCATACTTCTTGTTGAGTCCCCATTGTAAGGGAGAATCCTAAGACAGTTGAACTGTCTTTTTTTCAGGCCAATGTATGAAAAACATCATTAACGTTGTTACGAGTCTAGACAGGGTATAACCTTGCCTGACAGCTATAACAAGAGCAGATGAGATACAAAACAGAATCTGACTGCTTCAGGTTTCATGCTGGCTGATATGTGGACAAGATTCAATTATTATGAAAAAAGTATGACAACCAGGAAATCTGTCCCAAGCTGAAAACAGAAACAAGTTGTGTGTGAGGGTGTTATTCTCTGATGGTGAAGAGATACTATTCAAGATGGGATATGACCTTTCCAGCAGGGTAAATGAATCATTAACATGAAATAGTAAACACCTTCAACATCAGAAAAAAAAGGTGCATTACAGCTGGACCCCAGGCTGTACATGAGAATAACTGTAATTCTTTCTAGGAAGCACTTTTGAAACATTGCCAGACAGAGGTCCAGATGTCCACACCTATCCAGAAGGTAAATAGATGCCTAAACATATGCATCTACTAAGAATCATAAGGTACTCTTTCAAGTTACCAGCTGCTACTCCAAGCGGTTGTTACCTTGTAGGTCTAACTTCATATCCCTTACCATATTCAGATACCTTAGGCATCTAAAACAGTCAATAGAAATCTTGGCGGGATAGAACAATGACAAACAGATGTTTTCATTTAGAAGGCACAAGATATTTTCCAAACTTGGGAGAACAAAAAAATATGCTGAAAAAGTAGTATTATACAGAATGAAAATATTTTATAATAGCAGTATTTCAACACAAAAGCTTCTGAAAACTGTATCCATCTCATATTTCTATGATAGAGCAAGAGGTTACACCAGCAAAATAAACATTTTTTTGTCAGAAAACAAAATGTCATTTTTGCAGTAAACAGTAGTGAATGCAATTTCCTTACTATGTTTTGTTCATTTTCTTATTTTGCTTTTTCTCTATATGCCTATAATATCTGTTTAGTAGCTGTGCTGTGTCCTATCTGCATTACAGAGGGTGGATAATCCAGACCGGAAGAATTTTCTCTGCTTATATGTCTGTACAGAATCCTGGGAAATGAGATATTATGACTAGTATTTCTAGTTCCTTTTTACTATTAGTTACAGCATTATATATCTCCCAAATACTTCCCAAATATGTTTACTTCCTCTGAAACTTTCCTAGATGAGTTGCACAGAAAAGCAATCATTAAATTATGGTATATAACAATTATTCCTTCTGTAGCTGAATTCCTACCTGTGGAAGACAATTTCAAGAGCGATTTAATGTATCTGAACATTGTTTTAGGTGCTAAGTTACAACCAGAAAGAGACATAAAGGATATTGTCACATAGGCAGTTAAGTAAGCAACTTTTCCACTATGCATATTTTTAATAACATTAGCATAATGTATCTTTTGTGCCAATCAAGTGCTTTACAAACCGAGTTCTGCCTATTCAAAATACTCTCATTTTTTAAAGTGATGAACTAGTAAGAATAAAGAGTTCTGGTAAGTGCAGTGCATATGAATACATTATTTTTTCTTAGTTAAGTGACTGCAGTTTTGTCTTCTGCTCAGCTTAGCTAGTTTAGCATGACTAAGATGCAATAGGCATTAACAGTTAGCTTAGCTTACCTTGCTTCCTAAGGTTTCTTTTATGTGCATGATGAAAATTGACAGACAGGAGAGGTATAGGTAAAGAAGAAATACGAAAATACTAAATACTAAGAGAAGGAAGAGATACTAACAGTGAACTAAAAGTTATACAGAGGAAGAGATACTAAAAGTGAACCAGAGGTTGTGTGGGAAAGAGGACTAGCTAAGCCAGAGCAAAATCCTTCCTTATGTTTTCTCATTTCTTGCTTGCAGAAGGACAGCTGACTCCACAAAAGGTTATGGAAATAGCTGTGGATAATCTGCAGCTTAGCAAGGATTTCAGACTAACTGTTTTCTAATGCTATTTCTTTGCTTATTTTCCTCTTCAAAGGAGGATCTACTGGAAAGTTATTTATTTATTTTGCACATAGATTGCATGGTTTGGATGTTATGATTGGTGTTTCCAGCTGCAGAGCTCAAGGACACACTCCATCATGGTGCTTAACAATTTTCTGTCCTCAGCTCTCACAAAGATAACTTGTAGTCAGACAGCAAGTCAAGATCATGAAAAGAGGGAATTCAGGATTTAGGATTTATTTATCTAGAGCATCCAGCAGTCAAAGCTCAGCTAAATTCAAAGAAAAGCACTTATGGAAAGCAATTTCTCTACTTTGAAAAGACATCTCACTCTCAAGTGTATCAGCTTGGTAAACCTAAGGAGAGGCACACCTGTCGCAACTGAGGACTTTAGGGGAGGACAACAAATCTAAGCTGAATCCTGCTGGACTGCCCTAGTGACTGATTTATTAACAGAAAAATGGATGACTATAGAAACTGTTTTCACACGGTTCAGGAAAAACTTTTGTATTCCTAAAAAACTCAGTAGACTGTTTACAAGACTTGACAATAACCTGTTTGAGCTGTTACTTTCATAGCACATTTTAAGCAAGTGCTCAATAAAAATATAGCACCCTATTGGATAGAGTGGATATGTAGATAAATTTGGAAAACCTCTAAAAACCTAACTAGATATTGCAGCTGAGGAAGCCAGAGAGAAGTAATTTCTTCAGTGAATAAAAGCTGATACTGAGATAGTATTAATTGGATAAATATGGTAGCATTCAAACATGGGTTTATCAAAACCTTATTTTAATGCAGTTTAAGATCAAATGATTCCAGATGGTTAATCGGGAATCCCCGCAGATAGGCCTGTCAGACACACTTCAAGCTTAATCAAGCTTAAAACTTTTAACACACCAATGGGCTTTGAACAGCCTGGATTCTCAGGAAGAAAAAATCCTTAGGAACAATCATGAAGAGATTGATGAAGATATCTGAATAATAGGCAGCAGCAGTTATGAGCATCAAGAGAATGCTTGAATGCACTGAATTCAGGCAGAAAGTAACAGCACATCAAAGCAAAGCAACTGTGTTTCTAACACAGGAAGCTGTGCTTTTGATTTTCCCAGTGTTGATGAAGAAACCTGGCTGAGACTTCTCATTTTGAACAGAAAAACACATATATAAAGGATTAGCAAATGTTTTAACCCTTTGAGCAACATTTACCTTTAGACAAAGATCACAGTAATCATTTTCCTAACATTTGCCTACTGACAGATTATGACAAATGTCTGTCTCTGTTTTGCTATGGGCAGAAGCTATTCAAGCTAGAATGATTCCAGAGTAGATACTTTGCCACTCCTTTTCACAGAAATGCAAAAATTGTGCTTACTTCTATAAGCACATTCCTAATTAACTCTCTTATAAGGTACATAGCTACATTCTGAACTATTAGTTTAATAGTTATAGAATGACAGAATCATGATTTGGATTTGGATTGCCAGGGACCTTAAAGATCATCTGGTTCCAACTCCTCTGCCATAGGCTGGGACACCTTTCACTAAACCAGGCTGCTCCAAGTCCTGTCCAACATGGTCTTGGACCATTCCAGGGATGGGACATCCACGATTTCTCTGTGTAACCTGTGCTAGTGCCTCACCACCCTCACAGTAAAGAAGCATATGGAAGCATGACTATTAAATTATTCCCTTTCCCCACCAGGTGTCACACACTACAAGAACAAGGACTAAGACTTATCAGCCAACACATTTCCATCACCAAATCACTTAGACTTTGTCTCAGTTTTTAAAGGTACACAGTGTGTTAAAATGTATCAAGTCAAATAAGAATAGCTCATGAACACATTTCAGACCTTTTGTGATAAAGGCCCAAAGAGATCTTAAAATCACATTAAAAAAATTAGATTTTGGAGTTTGATTATGGACTGGGAGAATAAGAGGAAGCTAATCCTGATCCCATGTCACATAATAGTCAACACTCCAAATCTCATGTTAGCACAAGAAGGATAAAAAAAACTTCCAGGTGCAAATCAGATCTTTAACTGCATTTGCTTTTCTTGCCTTTAAAATACTTCTGATAGTATTTTACACTGAATTTTTCAAAGTGAAGTGGAAGACAATCTAACATCATGACCAATAAACACACTTTAGGTGGTGTTTCTGAGGGATATTGTGATATAGCAAATAAGACGCTGTTCTGACATAAAGGAAATTTGGCTGCTTTGTCCAGACTGCTAAATCATCCCACTGTGATATCTATGCTTCAGCCATAGCACCAAAAACAAATGAGAGTGCACCTCTTTCTTAGGGTTGTGTCATCCCATCTTCTGAGGCTTTGAAAACACTTGTCTCTCTCAGGTAGCCCCTAGAAGTTCAGTTCTGCTGGGGCTCATGCTGTCCTGACAACCTAGTCTAAGAACCAGTTTCACCCAAAGGCTCTTAACAGCATTTCTGTGGACTTTGAGAGAGAGATCTGATGCGATTCCACACCACCTACCTACCCCTGACTTCCCAGAAAAAAATCCTCTCAGTGCAGGAATCTGAGCCACTGTAACACTGCACTCCTCCACAAGTATGCGGGGGAATAAGGATGCCCTAGACAGGTAATACTGGCCAGATTACCTGGTCAGTTGTGTCAAAGTCCCTAATAACAGCATACAGATGCAATAGCTCCACAGAAATTCTCCTGCCCACTGCTAATTATTTCTTCTGTAGGTTTTCCTGCCCTCACAGGCTGATTATAACATGTTCTCTCATTACAAGAGTTTACAGCTCCCATGTCAGGTCACAGCCTAATCCTCCCCTAGGTAAAACTCATACAGAGCAAAATGAGGGAACTTATGTCATGACAATTATTGTCTCAATTAGTGACATTATTAATATGTTCTATTGAAAGAACAACTGCACTTTACTGCATTAACAGGTGGAAATGTTCAATTCTTAATTAACTTTATAGGACAGAAAATTATTAGACTACATCTAGAAAGGTCAAATTAAAGGGTAAAAGAAGAACAGAACTATATTGTAATAAATTCTGTAGCCAGGGAGTCCATTTCAGGTTGTGGAACCCTTTGCAAGGGATAGAAAAGCAGAAAGCCAAAGTCTCTTCACATAGGGAAAAATGTCTGAAGGTGTATGCTATGTTCTTCTAAGAAATCAATACTGCATTTGTAGAACAAATTACTTCACAAATGCTAACGTGCAGTTGCACTGTTGACTGCGTCTGCATTTAGAAACTCAGTCATAATTCATGGCAACACAAAAAGTCTCCCCAAGCTGCTTTTTCATTGACTATTTAGCCAGCCATGCTGCAGGAATTCTTCTGCCTTTCAGACCCTATGTTCTTCTATGAATTCCCTGGTTTCCACCCTCCTTACTTCAGGAAAGATGAGCTGAGGATGATGCACACTATAATAGAGAAGAATGTAAAAATAACTACTTTTACATAGCACTTGCAAATAGTTGAATAGTGCTGAAACTTCAAAATGCAATACTAAGTAAATCTAGGGTCTCCTTTGAAATTCCCAGGCTTCCAATGAACCTTTTCTTTTTCTTTTTTGTAGTCCAGTCACCCTGCTTTTTAACACTCTTCCTGCCCATTATGGCTTTTTTTCCCCTTAAGGATTATCTCATATAGTGTTTACAGAATTAGCAATTGAGTTTTCAGAGTATCACTAAATAGTGTGTTTGTGTGGAGGAATTAGTCTCAGCCTTTGAAGACTGGAGTTGTTTTCCTTTAGTAAAAGCCTGTTTCCATATTTTCAGTCCTCACAGAGGAATACAACAGAGCTAAACAATATGGTATTTCACATGCAAACTTAGCCATGGAAATCCAGAAAAAATTCTTCAAGCTTCACGTTTGGGAATATAGCAGGTCAGTCTGAGAGGGTCTCAGGGCACTTTCCCAAATTATTTTGAACTCTTTTATTTCAGAATTAATTTAGACTGGAAACTTATCTTTATCTAGAGTTTTTGACAGCTGCTGTTCAATACTTTAGACATAGTAGAAAAAATCAGTAAAAAATGATATATTTAGGAGGATTTATGTGTATTTTGTAGAGTCTAAAGTCCTTGCAATAGATATTGCCTGCTCTGCTGAGAAGCCTCCATAGTTGATATGTTGCCAAACCTGGCTTTCAGGCTTTGTGTGGCCTCAGTGAAGTTGGCCGTGAAAGGAGGACTAACAGCCAAGGAAAATGCACAAAAAGGAAAGAGCATTTTGGGATATGGTAATAACACAAGAAACCCTGTGAGAAGGCAGAATTAATGTGAAAGTGAGTAGAATATGGTGTTCTGTACTTATTGCCGTGCTCCTGGCAGCGGACAGAGGTACTGAGTAGAGAGCTTCTCTTATTTATTATTAGGGTTATTATTGCTGTTGAAAGGAAATGATACCTGAAAATTTATTGGAGACTGATGTGCTATTTCCTTTTCAGGAGGTGCTTTTAGCACTTAATTTAAACTACAGTTATCACTTAAACTCTCATAATTTTTGGGTTTTTAAATGGTATTGCAGAAAGTATTTTGTATATGTGGTAAAATGTGTACACAAAAAAAATCCCTCTTATTTAAACACCAGTGGGAGTTTTGGAATTCATTGCAGCAGGGTGAGGATTTCATCCACACTCTTAACTTCCCTCAGATTCCTCTTTCTCACTTTGCTAAGACAATGATGTCTAAAAAAAATTTCCCATCTTCTGAACTAGTTTCCTCACCTTTCCTTGTTAACTGCTTCTCTTTCTTTTATTTCACAGGGGAGCAAGAGGAGTAATTTAAAGACTTTGGTTTTGTTCATTTATATGGAATATAGCAAACCATTTTGCTTTTCAGTACCTAGAATTTTTAGCAATGGAAGCTGAAGTCACCCAGGCACTTTCATCATCAGCAAGGTGGATTCCTTACCCTGAGTTGTCATTGGTGTCTCCGGTCTTCCTGTGGCAAGATATGTTGCTCTTTTCTCACCTTTGCTGCTGGCACTGTTTATGCACACAGACTCTAAAACTTATGGTAGAAACACACAGTCATAGAATCATTCAGGTTGGAAAAGACCTCTAAGTTCATCAAGTCCAACCACTTCAAAGTCCACCACTAAACCATGTCCTAAGCACCACATCTACACATCTTTGAAATATCTCAATGGATGGGGACTCAATCACTTCCCTGGGCAGCTTTTTTCAATGTTTGAAAACTCTTTTGGAGAAGAAAATTTTTCTAATATCCAGCCTTTTGAGATATCTGAGCTTTTGAAACAGGTGAGGAAAAAAAATCTTTAAATTAATAAACAGTAAAGAAAAATAATTAAAGCATGTCAGCACAAGTATTTTCATCAGTAAAGACAGAGAGTTGACACATGCTGAGTCAGAGCACTCCAAAATTGGCTTTCCCACTCTGAAAGCAGATTGGTGGCGTTGTGCCCAGAAGAACTGTTCCCACTTGAAAATCCCTGGTGTGTGAAAGGTGAGGGTCACTCTCAGCACTGCACGTGCAGTGATTTTGGATTTTCACTTCTTGTATATTTTTTGTTAGCTATGACCCTATCAAACTGTTTCTGCAAGGGAAACATTCACTGAATGAAGCTTTGGATGGACTTTGATGTTTGACTATTTTTCTGTTTTACTATTTTTCTTTTGTTTTTCTGTGGGTTTTGTTTTTTTTTTTTTTTTTTTTGTTTTGGGGGTTTTTTTTGGTGTGTGTTGTTTTTTCGGGTTTGGGTTGGGTTGGGTTTTCTTTTGGGGTTTTTTTTTCCCCCTATCAAATTGTAGCATATTTGCAGATGAAATAAACCATTTTCTCCCTCACTTCTTTTCATACTCATTATTACTCTGTTGACAGGTTAACCTATGGGATATGAAAACCTAAATACCTTTACTTTGAATTGATAACTTGAAGAAGAGATACAGAGACTCTGGAAGTCCTTATGTAAAGGGTACATTATCTCTTTTAACTCTCTCCAACTTAACAGAGCTTTCCTTTCAAACAAATGACTTGTGATCTCAAACAGTCTTCAAGACTGTCAACAGTCTTTTCCCCCTCTGTCTTGCTCTCTTTTTCTTTATTAAAATAAGGATTAAATGCCATTTTCTTCTGATACTCTTTCATCATGACTTTGAGCTAGTGTGAAATTTTCCCTGGAAATAAATGCTTGTGTTAATTTTTCAACAGTTATTCAGAAAATGAAAATGCTTTCATAGGTTATGTCTATATAGATTTGATTGAAAGTCTATTTTCAAGTAGAAAGAAATGGTCACATTCTTTTCAGAGTTCTCCAGATCAGGCACTATTCATGCTCCATCTTCTTCAACTCTCTAAATAAATGCTTTATAATGTACTTACATCATGATATTGTGACTACTTTTAATGCAGTATATCTACATTTAGATCTATAGTATCTTGGAATAATTTTTGTTGAAAAAGCCCTTTAAGTTCATTAAGTCCAACCAGTAACCCAGTATAGACAAATCCACCCTTAAATCATGTTCCTAAGTGCCACATCTACACAACTTGTAAGTACCTCTAGTGATCATGACTCAGCTACAACAACTTAGTATCTCATGTGATGTATGCTTAGAATGGATATTGTACCTCTCTGCAAGGTAGCATACTTTGCCTCTAGTTTTATCTGTAGGAGAAAAGCAGTTTGGAAATTTCTTTGTCAATAAAGGAAAGTGGGACACAGCTGCTTAGTTTTACAGCTCATCTCCACTAACATCCTCATTTGTTCTTATGAGAAGAATAATTTTCTTCCTTCCAATCAGACTCAGTGGTCAAATGGAAAATGTGAATGGCACATAACGAAGTAAATAAGACACAACGCGAGGAGAAATTTGGTTGGTTAGAGCAGAGGTCTAGGATATAAGGACAATAATAGAGCTCTAAAAGTGCCATATGGTGACTAAAAGGCTCAATTTGTTTCAGAAGTGCTGCATTACATTAGATAAAAGACCTTTTATATCAGCTTTTTTATATCTCATCTTTGCAAATCGACCTTACTTTATTCCTTCAGTCATTTACATATTTTTATGTTGTTAATAGCAAATGAAAGAAAACTCCAAATTTCTCAAGTTCCGTAAAAAAATCAGATTTATTCTTCAAATGGTTGTAAATGTATGGGTAGTCTTAGAGCTAGTAAATATATCTACTGCACTTTTGTCCAAGACAAATATGATAAAACAGACTGTATGGATGGAGATAGGCACTACCTATAAAATCAGAATTCAGCAACATATACCAGAAGAGTGTTAATGAGCTTGATCATGAAATAAGTCACTTGGATTTTTCACTTTTAATTGACATAATGTCAGTTTAATGTACACATACTAAAATATATGTTATCTATATTTCAGATTTAGAGAAAATAAGACAGACATGGTTTTAGGAAAAGAAATTAATATCTGCCTACAAAGAAAACAAATTACATTGGCATGCTTATTATATACACCCCCAATTTGGCCAACACAAGCTTTATATCTAAGTAATTGATGTGCTTTAACTCCAGCCAGTGATTAAGTGCAATGCTGCCATTTGCTCACTCCTTGATCTTCCCAGGCGGAGAGAAGAATGGGAAGAAAAAGTAAATCTGATTGGCTGAGATAAGAAGATGTTAATGACTGAAACAAAAAATAATACTAAGAATACAAATTATAATAATAAATTAGTAATAGTAATGAAATATATATAGAGAATAAAACTCAAGAGAAAGAAGTGATGCCAAATACAGTTGCTCACCACCCACTGAACAATGTCCATCTAGTCCCTGATCAGTGATTGGTGGCTCCCAGCCAACAACCCCATTTTATATGCTGAGTATGACATTCTAAGGTATGGAATATCCCTTTGGCCATTTGGGGTCAGCTGTCCTGGCTGTGTTTCCTCATGGCTTCTTGCGCACCTGCTTGGTGGCAGAGCACGAAACACCCTTGACTTAGGGTAAGCGCTACTTAGCAAGACCTAAACCAACAGTGTGTCATCAACACTGTTCTCATACTGAATCCAAAACACAGCACTGTACTAGCTACTAGGAAGAAAATTGCCTCTATCACGGATGAAACCAGGACAGTAATTGAATTCTCCAAGTTTTCAATTCTATATAAATAATAAAAATATAAATAAGGCCAACATTTGATATATAGGACTTGGTTTTAATCTCACTTAACATAAATCAGAGGCTTCTCAGCTAACAGCAGCAGAAATACAGCAATGTATGTGTGGAGTGAAAATGAAGCCTATACTCTCTTTTTGACACAGCTTTTTTCTGCTGAGATGTAGTATTATGTGCAGTTCTCTCTGCAGCAAAGACACTATATTTGACAAGGACATAAAATGTATTGCCTGGTACACAAAAAGAACTTGCACTAATGCAGAATTCACACTTTAGAATAGGTATTGGTTTGCCATATATTCCTGAAAGGCGCAGTAAAGGGTAATTGCTATTTTCATTAACTATCTTCCTTACAGAGTTACTTGTAGTAGTTTAGAAAGCCAGCAACCTGGACTGATCCCAAAAAATCCCAGATAGATGTCTCTTTGATACCCTGATATCCAGAGGCAATATTCACTCCGTTTGATAGACATGCAGTATCTTTTAATTGAATGCTGGCACTTCCTTATACAGCCAAGCAAAAATCTTGGAAGTATGCAGAAGAGAAATGAAAACTGACCAGAAAAATGTTTTGAGATTGAATTACCACACTGCAAGTCATTGTGACAAGATTTTTATGGCTGTGAAAATGCCACATGAATTTGCACTTATCACTTCAGGTTTTCTTCTAAAAAGAAAAAGAAAAAAACTCAAAACCATAGCAGACATAAGTCACATTCTACTAAGACTTCATTCAGTTTTATTTTCCATAACCCATACAGGAAATGCAGGTCAGTGACATTTAACAGCAAGGTATTGCAAGAACATATAGAAATAGGTGCCAGAAGCCCAAGTACAATAAAACACAGAGTATACAAGATCAGAGTACTCTATTCTTGAATAATCAACATTCTTGGAAAAAAGGTGAGGAGTCACTGGATAGACTTTTAGCAGTGAAAACTGGCCAAAGTAAAATGGAAAGAGGATATGAAAGAGAAGACAAGCAGAATGTCTCTTTCCTTCCCTTTATCCTCTCTCCTTCAGGTTCATTGCTTTAAAAAAACAAAACAAAACAAAACATCAGGAAAATGTGACTGGTGCTCCAGAAACATGCCCAGTGGAGATTCAAAGAGTGAGCTGTTATGGTCTGGAGAGTATGAGCTTCCCTACACCATAAATAAATGAGTGCACAAAGAATCATAGAGCTATGTATTTTTCATGAGAGAAAAGATGGACATCAGAATGTAATGAGAGACTGACATTTTAGAAGGAGATCACATTCTCCTTATAGTTGACTAAAAAAAGAGGTAGTGAGAGCACTACCTGAGAAAAATAGAACAAAGCATATATAATGATTCTGTTGTAAAAATGTCATTTTTAGTACTTAAAGATATCTTTAGTACTTAAATATACCTTGGATTGTTCTGTATCCTTACATGCATTTGATTTCTGAAAAGATCAAATTTTTGCCATTATCCATAATGCCTGAATGCCATAAAAAAAAAGATCAATTTCTGCCATACTTTCAAAAAAAAAAAAGGTGAAAACTTAGCACAAGATCCATTTTTATTTTGCTAAGTCCAGCCCAACATTTTTAATCACTGATTTACAAGAAAAATATTTGCCTAGAATTTCATTAAGTCTTGATGCTTACACTCAAGTATGGTTGCTGCCATGCACTCTTGGTTTGTATGAGTGAACTATGCTGCACAAAACTGTCATTCCTGACTTTTAACTCCTATTAATAATTAAAGTATTGATTGCTTTGAAACGAAACCATTAACAGTGGTGCAAGCAGGAACATGCTGCAAATTCATCTTTTTTGTTCTGGGGGACCTGCAGAGGGTGAAGGTCTGACCGGGTGTACAGGAGCATTGGAAGAGCTGTATTTCTGGTGTACATTGCTGAGGTGTCCCAAGCCATCCCCACCATCTTACCTTGTAATTTCCTGTGTTTACTTTGCAGATGTCTAACACATGTAACAGGGAGACTCTAGTACGCTCTTACATTGGAAGGCTAATACAAAATTTCCTGAAATCAGTAAGAGGCATAGCAGGTTATATACATTAGCAGAAACTATGGGCTGCTAGGAAGCCCACTGTGCATTTTCAGGTGTTCATTCAAACTCTAAACTTTACGTATTCCCGCTTTTTTCCTAATCAAACAATTTAGAGTGCAATTATTTTGATATACTAAAGGACAAGGGCTGAGCAGAAACAATTAATAATTGCAATGCTTGCTTCATCTGCTAGCAAGCAGTGCACTTCGACATCCTTCACTCCCTCACAGTGTCATTTAATTCTTGTTTAAACAACTCCCGTCTTCTTATTTCTTCAGCTGTGACTGCTGTACCATTTACCACAGTTAGGGCTCTCAATACGATAATGGCTTTGCAATTCTCAGGCACCTGTCCCCAGACTTGTTTTCCTTCAAGTTTACTTTATGAATGTATTTCTTCTCAAGTTACTATCTAGCATGAACAGAATAATACATCTAGAGTGGACTAAAAGTAACACACACACACACAACTAATTTTAGAGGATTTTTTTGTCAGTTCTTCACCTTCCTAAGCTATGCACTTATGTGATTCTCCATGTCTCTGCCTTTTGCTTTTGTTGTGCTAAAATACATTTATATTGATAGACCACATTGGAATTGAATAAGCAAATGCTGTGTTGAAAATAAACTCCATTTTAATTCTGAACATAACACTTTGTATGTAGGAAAAAAACTATTCTCAATTAAACATGTGCATGAAACTACACAGATAAAAATACAGACTGGTGTTTCAAAATCATGTCCTTTAAATATGTATGTAATAAAAATGGGCCAGGCTTTTTACACTCTCTATCAAGTAATGAGAGAAAAGAAAGGGATTCAAAATGACCTGCTGAAAAGACAAAGTGATTTCAATTTTTCTGCATCCTCATTCTCTATTTATGGTGGCTTAACTCATTTTCCAGCTGTCCTACGCCTACCTCTGGAATCCATATCTGAGGCTTTTAGCAAGAGTCTAGCCTGTCAATTTTTATCAGGGGCTTTTAAAGTTGCTAATAATTTACATCAGTGGATATAGATTGCCATTACCATTGAGCCTGAATTCTAACTGACCATTTCTAATGAGACAATTATAACTCTGTATTTAGTAGTTTTGCATTCAGTATGTCCTTTGGCAGTCCTAAGGAGCTCTGTCATTGTGAGCTTTCCATTTAAAAATCCACATGAAAAATGAAAGTTTGTTGAGGATACAAAAATAACAGCACTCCCCGTGAATCAGCTTCAGTTCTACAGGCTGGGCTAATCTCCCTATATATACTGCTAAACTTAGTTGCCCGGAAAAAATTTTAAGCTTTTTGTTCCCAATCCTTTTTTTTTTTCTCATCCCCATGAGCATTTGGTAATTAGAACCACATAATTCAAGTCTATGGATATATTAAAGGATTATTTACATTATACAGGATTTCTAGGACTGAGTCTCCATCTCCTCAATCCCATCTCACACCTTCCATTGTTTTCACAGAGTCATCAGACTAATTTCAATAAAGCCTGAGTTTGAGCATGCCCAATATATTCCCAATGATTATTAAAAAAGAAACAAGAAACCATCATCTTCTTTGTCTCTTTCTCTGCAGTCCTGAATTGCTTAACTCTTGAGGGAGCTCTGGGATGCATTTTCCATCTAAACAGCCAAAAGACAGTTGCCACAGTGCTCTACTGCTAAAGAGGAGATAAAACGTTATTCTTCAGAGCCAAGAGGCCTCCTTACTCTGAAAATAGTCTTTAACCCCAAATGGATTCCTGAACCAAGACTTCTCAGGGCAAAAAAAGATAAAAGCAGTGGTGACTCTTTTCACATACATTGTGGAGAAACAAAGACATTGAGCTTGTTACTCAACTAAAATTCAAGAAAATTAGAGAGAGGCTTTCAGTAGAAACAGCACAGACGCTGCTAGCTACAATAAAATGGGCATTTCCTTTTGCTTCCTTAGTGGGAACTCTAAACATCACAGGCTACTACTGCTTTTTAGCCCTATCCTTTTCAAACAGACTTGCATATCCTATTCCTGCAATCCGACTACTTTTCTCTATAGTTTGGTGATAAGATGGATCACTCCTTCAAGGCTGAAAGACACAAACACCACATGTTCTTTTCTATGTCCCATATGTGTTCCTTTTTCTCTCTTAAAGCTAACCATTTTATTTCCTCTAAAAAATGTGTTAGCTCCACCCTCTACAACTTCTTACATCTCAGATCCTGCAATCATGACATCAGCTGCACCTTTGTGCCAACTTCAGTGTCTGTGTGACGCGTACTGTTACCTCCTTGCTTTTGTGCCTGGTGTTCTCACGGTCTCTCCTTGTCTGCGTACCTTTTCCTTTCATTATTCATCCCCATCAGTTCCTATAGTCTCAGTCCATAGTCACAACTCTCAAACACATCTCTTCAACCATGGTGTGATGCCCTGATCATGCCACTTTCTGTCTCTCACTCCCCCACACCCTCACTCGCCTCTCTTTCTCCCTCTCCCTCTGTTTTCAGGAATGTTGACACTTCCAAAAGTAAAACTTCTGCACCTCTTCTGCAGAAACTACTTTCATATTCTTTATTTCAACTGTATTATCTCAGTTACTTTGATATAAAATATTAAAGTTGGTTTTGATTAGCTTCCCTTTCCTTCCTTTTATGTTCATATCAGTATTCTTGCACACAAACTAATCTTCTTACTTCTCCCCTTACAACAGTTCTAAATTCCTCTGTTCTCCTCCACTGTTACCTAAAACTGTGATTTGGCTCTGGCTTTATTTTTTTCTTTGTGTTTTATCAGAACAACAAATCATCTTTTTTTCGTCTTCTTGGTACTTCTTTCAAAAATGAACTCACAGCTATTTATAGCAACAAAACTGGAGGGCAGTGTCTGGAAGGGCAAAGGGCGCTTCCTTAGGCTGGAATGAGTAATCTGTCACAGGACGTACACAAGAGTGCAGCAAGGCCATGCTCATTAAAAATACATGTTAATTCCTTGAGCAATGTTTCTCATAGCCTTTCTAACATAGCCTAAGTCTTTTACTGTTAGCTGGCACTTCTCAAAAGATAGATATTAACAAAGTCTTATAGCAGTGATGAATAGAGACTAGGAGATTCTTCAGCTCTCTGTGAAGAGAAAATGTCTTTTAGTGGCAGAAAATTAGACCTTTATTCTCTCCAGTCCAGAGGGAGCTTTCAGTTATGCAGTTAAACAAATGGCATGTACTCCATTTATTCTGTTGGCAGTATCTGTGCAGGCTTTATCCTTGGGAGACTCTCAGTATTATTCCATTTAAGATTAATTGAGCAAGGTTAGGAATTAAATTAATATGATTTCATTAATATTTGAATAACATGTTACAACTGCCTATAAGATTATTTATAACTCTTTGTGCATCACAATATCATTAATATATATTATATAAATTAAAAGCTTCTATTCAAAATATGTTTGTTACTATTTGAATTAAAATACATACTGGAAGGTGAATGCATGTAATAAATGTATTATTAAAATAAATGTATATGTGCATTAGCTAATTGTTTAATTCACTCTTCCCAACTAGCATCAGAATGAATCCATATCTGTGACACAATTCCATAAATTAGTTGCACCATAAGTAAATTGACCTTGCTTCACCCCACTAAACAGCCCTAGAAGAAAAAAAAAAGAATATTTTTACATGCTCAGAAATTCAGTTGCTCAAGCTGCAAACTCTAGACGTAATTATAAAAAGAAATATACTATTCTTTAGTGAAGTCATAATTTTACTTTTACCATGTTGGTCCAAATTCCCAAATTGGGAATAAGGCTCAGAGAACTCCCTGGATTAGCAATCACATGGTCCACTCTGCAGTTTATGTTTTATTCAGAGGAAAGATCAGATTAATTTGTTAGTGGTGTAGAAAAATGCATATGTAGTTTCCCAAATTATGCACATTATGCTAAACTAGGAATAGCTACAAACAGAGAAAATAGGATAACAAAGAATGAGGTACCAATGTGAGCAGGATTGGGAGCTTGAGATTCAAGTGGCAAAAAAGCAGGTCAACACATCCTGAAAATAGCAATCTAAAACATAACTTTTCTGATGGAAATATTTGGAAAGAAATAATGCTGGGAGAGACTAAAGGGAGATACAGGTTGTAAATTGGATGTGAACCTGCTGTGGGAAACAAAGGAAGCCAGTATGATTCTGAGCTGAATACCCATAAACAATCTGGGATAGGACACCAACAGCCCCTTTCTACCAGCACTGATAAAAGCATATCTAGAATCTTCCATCTCAGTATGAGAAAAAGCTAACAGAGAGAACATGTGAGGAAAATAAAAAAAAAATATATGCAGGTGAGAAATGAAATTTTCACATGTGCAAAGATTACAGTCATGAAAAAAGCCCAAACAAGACACAAGAAATGGGAATATAACACTGAATAGAATTTATGTGTCTATGCCTGTATGTATGATTAACTTAAAATGTCTCAGTTTGTCATAACAAGAATTTCTCCTCAATACATTTAAAATAAACGTACTTAGTAAGAAAAAAACAACTTATTAACAGATTTAAATTTGGCAGATAAACCCAGTTTAAGTTCCTTTAATTTTCATTTTTAGCTGCTGGTCACCATGCACTGTCTAGATGAAGTGCTGAAATTAAAAAATAAAAAAAATCAGGATAAATTTCAAAATTGAAGTTGGAAAAATTAGAATTTTTCTCAAAGATATTGAGTAATAGTGCGTAAATAGTATTTCTTTAGCCTTTCTGTGCTTCAGTGTGCTCTGAAGAAGTGTTCATGTTTGCACCTCTTACAGCTGTGGCAACCTTTCCTGGCTCCAGAGTGCTAATTTGGAGAGGATATCAGACTATTCCATATGCAAATATATAAGTAAGCAAAATAAAGGATAAAATAATCAGAAAATATTTGTGATACTGAGATGGAATGAGAATCAGATGTTTTCCCCTATGTTTAACACTGGGAAATACAACTGTAATTTAGAACTGGGTTATACGTTTTGAAGCAGACTTCTTTGATCCTGTATGGTTGTTGAACAGAGGAACTGTTATTTTTGCATCAGTGATTTAAATGGATTGTTGATTTCTACCTTCTCTTGTAAGAAAACAACAATGATAGAAAGGGGGCAGGAGGGCAGGGCCAGTCCAGCCTCCACTCAGGACTAGACACAGGGTGAAAAATTGCTCAGATTCACCATTTTCCACCTGAAAATCAGTGAGGTCGTGCAGAGAAATTAGGGTTGCTTAGTATTTCCAGACAGTTCATTTCCTTTGATGACTCGTTCTTAAGGACGATGAAACAGTGAGTTCCTTGGTTTCCCCATGCATCTTTCTTTGCTAAAGCTGAGAGATTTGCTACAGTTTACAGCTGTGACCAGAACAAAATGTCACATGGTTTCAACCAGCTGTTAGACTGCAGAGCAGTGCCTTGGGTTCATTAAGGTAACACAGGAGACATTTGCAGATGGACCCCTAGCTCTTTATTCTTTCTTTTTCATATTAAAGACAATGTCAACTAGGCAAAGTTAACTGGACAGTTAGAAAAGTTGTCAAAAAAAAAAAGAGTCTGGTTAAGTTCTAGCATATAAAGAATTTGATTTTCTTGGCAAAAAATTGTGTGTGTTCTGAAATGGTGGAATCATACACAAATATCTGTCTTGCATACATAAGAGAAAACAAACTGCTCAACATCTTGAAAAAATAAGTATGGATTACTGATGAAAATTAAGTTCATCCTAGACCTCTTCTGGAGATTTTGTTAGTGATACTGACTTTTGAGGCAAATTAGCCAATCAGAGACACACCTCTAAAAAACCCTGAAGCAAAGGTGACTTAAAACTTTTTCTAAATCAAATTTTGGTAGATTTTTCAAGGCAATCATATTTTGAATTTGATACTTTTGATTGTTCTGATTCCAGCAAAGATATTCAACTTGGAAATAGAACTTTGTGAGAAGGATGTGAATGACTTCACAGAAAAGCATGTTTTATGGAAACAGGAGCAGTGTTTTTGAGAATGCAGAGATGCTCAATACTTACAAGTATCTTTACACCTGTGATTCAGTAGTGTTTTAGCCTGGCACTTCACTAAAAATTCCTGCACACAATTCCTTTGTCACTTTGTTTTGGGCAACCACCTTTTAAATTCCTCCACAAGGCATTTCTTGGATTCACCTCTGCACCTACTGAGTTTCTCTTAAGGATTTCTGTAAAGAGAAACCTTTGGTGCCTACGTGTTTTCTCTCTTTACAACCTCATGCTTACAGTCCTTTACCTTCTGAAGGGAGCTGAATAGAGCAGAGAATGGTGGCTGTCCTCTGGAAAGGATGGCTAGAATGGAAAGTGAGCGTAGTAATATACATGACAGCAAGTCAAAAGATAGGGAAGACTGGTGGGAACAGATGCCAAGCAGGCAAGCCAAGCCTTATGCCAGTCATGGGATAATGAGGAGTGTGCACAGCTGAACCAGGATGCATTTCAAGCCCATTTGGAATAAACTGTCAAAACATTGATATTAAGGTCAGAGGCAGGGCTTCAGAATTTCCTTTGTTTATTTTTTATGGGGTTTAGATGAAATTGATGAGGGTTTTAATCAAATCGATCAAAACAGAATTTTTTTTTAAAACATGCATATTATAAGTTTATGAAATTTGCAAATTTAGCATCAGATGCTGCTTGCTGGTGCTGCTATACATGGTATCTTGATTCAATCAGGAAAGCATAACTCTTTTCAAACACTATGGGTGATTATTCAAACAGAATTATGCACAATAAAATTTTTTTGCTAATTTATTTTAAATAGGGATATGCATTTTTAGCGTATACCTATTTTTCCTCTGAAAGTAATTTTCTAAACTGATCTTTGAAAAAGTTCTCACCCATAATTAAACTAATAAAACATAGTAAACTTTTAAATATTTTTATTTTAAATTGCAAATTAATCAATAAAGATGAGTAATGACTGTTTTGAAGAGATTACACAAAAATTGTTATAAATTTTTTCTCCATTTTGCAGAAATGCAAACAAGCATTGCTACAAGAAATGCTACAAGCATTTCTACAGCCATAAGCATACAAGCATACTACATGCCATGATAATTCTAAAACTTGGTAGTTTAGCCAAAAGGAGGAGGAGTTTGCCAACAAGGCCATATTAGGTTAGCAGAACAAATAATTAAAGTGTGATTACTTAACTGTTGCGGCAAAGTACAGTTTGAAATCATTTAAGGAAAATAATCTTCCCACTTTTAAATATGTTTCCACAAGCCTAGTATTCCTAATTGTAAAAATGTATTTATGAATATATATTTACTATATATATATGTTATCACCTATGTATTTATTATTTTATAATTTTATAGTTTATATTTATAATAATATTTGGTATGCATTGCTCTTCTAAGGGCTCATATCTATATAATTTAACCACAAACCCAAAGCATGGAGTGAAGGAAATACTAGAATTGCTGAGAACATATGTTTTCATCTATATAAACCATTCAGGTTAATAAGAATTTCTTCTTTGAATATTTTGGGAGCAGAAGGCAGTTGGTCCTTGAAGCCAACTGGATTAAGCATTGAAACAAAGACTGAGAAAGGATGGCAGTTTATAATACAAGCAAAAATATTCCTGAAAAATTTGCTTTTCCAAGGAGGACAATATTTATTAATGTAAAGGTGCAATGAAATGAGTGTCTTGTGAAAACCTTCATTTATTTACATTGCTTCTTCTTTCCTGAAGATATATATCAACATGTAATTCACATGCAGGTTGTATAGCCCTGTGAGCAATCTGAACACAACAAAGCTAAGATACAGGTCACCAAGGAGCAATGGCCCTCTCACTTTTCCTGCTTGTAAAAGCATTTTACAAAAGGGTAATAAGGCAGAAAAGACCATAAATGTAAGAAAAGTGCCTGCACCCATGTGAATTGTACTTCCAGATAGCACCAATATAATGAGAGAAGTTCAAACTGGGATCACATCTCAGCCGCATTTCAACCTGCAGGTCTTCCTCAGACACTGGTTCACAGATTCATTTGAAGCATGCGGCTGCTCAATTAGATGATTTTATGATTCTTATTAAATTGTACAAGGTGTTCTGTGCTCAAGCCTGTGGAGTACTCATTAGCATGGTGTTATAGTGGTGAGCAAGCTTGACTGCAAAAGCAGAGATTGGGAGGCTCGTTCATGTTTTCTGAATGAAGTTGATTTTAATTGCCTGCCACCTTACACACTTGGTGCCATTGCAATGCCTCATCCTAACACACAGTATCAAAGGCTCTGCCAGCTGTGCCCACAATTTCATCTCCTTTTCAGTAACAGCTTCATCAAGAGGACGTAGGACACAGGAGTGCAGGTAAATGAGGAAAGGCTAGCAGTCCTTGGCTCAAAGAGGCCTCATAGGAAGAAAACTGGTCCTGCAGACAATAAGATCAGCACAGTTTTGTGCTTGACTGACCAATGCTGCTGCAGCTGTGATAGTGTGCCTGACTCTCATGTGAAATTACTAGCTTAACTTGATTTCCTCAACTTGCTTGCAGCCCTCTGTTGTTTTGCAAGGCTGCTAGAGCCTATTGCAAGTTTTCGGTAGCCTGGAAGCTGCTCAGAGGGTTTTATCTCATTTGATATTTCTCTCAAGCACTTGTCTTCAAAGGGAACCTCAATTATTTCAAATCAGACTGACAGCTTGCATGAAACAGATCTGTGAGTCTGATGCCTCTGACTCACATCCTGCCTTTGTTCATTATTAACCCTACTGTTACTTGGCTTTTCCTTTAATTTCTTCCCCTCTTGTAACTACCTCTAATTCAGCAGTGAGCCAGAGAAGACACTGATCTGTGACTAATACTGTGAGCATGCTGACATACCTTGTGACAAGTGTATGTCAAGGCCAGAGAGAGGCTATAGGACTAAACCAGTTATTAACACAGTACTGGCTGCACAGCCAAGTGCTGGGAAGGGAGGATAATGGCAGTGCCTTGCTGGGGAAGAAAATCCCACAAGAGACGCCCATGGGAGAGATCTTGTCACCTGTCTGCACGTCTAGTGATGTGTTGGCTGTACAGTTACTTTACAGATGGTAATGAGCTTCCTGTGCAGTCAGGTCGTGCTCAACTAGCAAAGCATGTCCTCACAGAGCGAGGGCATGAGATATAAGGCAAACCATGGCCTCCCTGAAGAAGGAATATTCCTGCTTCTAATCCACAGAGTAATTTTAGGCTACATTAGACTGGTGCATAACACATTTCACACAAATATTTACTGAGGGATGACTAAGGTGATAGTATTAACATATCTCTTACTGTCTTGCAACTCTTTCTATTCCCATGCTGACCTCCTTAAGAGAAAATCTATACCTTCTGCATATTTCATTTACAGCAAAAGCAATTGAGAAATCATTTTGCCTCCAGCTTCTAGCTAGAATATGGGGAAATGGCATTTCCTAGGATTGCTACACAACTCTTCTTTCATATTAAGGAGTCTCTGAATGGAGAAGGTGACTTTTAGTGATTCCCTCAGTAGCAAAATTATATACATGTGGAAAAATAACACCTCTTATCAGATCACAAAGAAGGAGCTATGTATCTGGAACCTTGCTTGTTCTTACCAGGTACAACCACTGGTCTGATTTTTGTTTCCTGTGTTGTGTACAACCTTTGTAGGCACCTGTGGAAAATCCTCATGGGTGCCAGCAGAGAGATGTGACCAAGGGTTAGACTGGCAGGACAGAAGAGGGCCAGACTCAGAGAGGCTCTGTGATCATACAATGAGAGCAGAAGCAATCCATGAAGAAGGAAGGTAATTTTATCTATGATATAAATGAGGCTCAACTCAACTCACCATATAGTAGGTGAAATTTCTAAATGATGCATTTTGCAAATTTAGCATAAGTATGAGGTAGGATGACATCAGTGGTTAAAGTCTACTTAAACTACCATGTATTTTATTGAGCATCACATCTCAAGAAATACTGGAGAGAGTCCAAAGCACAATGACAATGATCACAGGCTTGGCAATAGTGACAGAAAGTCACACCTGGAAGAATGAGTACAGCTAACGTGGAGAATAAAATAGTGTGGTAATCAGCAGGTTGTATGATAGTAGTGTTCAAATATGTGAAACAAAATCTAGAGATATATGCAAGAATTTTTTCCCTTGTTCACTGAATGTGAAAAGCAGGGGGGAAATGTTCTTCATTTTTAGTAGAGAATAACTAGGATGGAAAACTGTTGTCTAAAAAAGACTGGAAATGTTGACATGGCCAGACTTTGCAGAACAGATTGTAAGAACAACTATAAAAGATGGCAAAGAACACTTGATCCTGCCTCAGTGAAAAAGAGAGACTTGGTCATCTTTTGAAATACCATGGAATTTTTTTCATATATTCAGTAATGTCTTATGTAACAAATGTTACATGCACTAAAATAAGCATTGTAAGCAGTAGTAATTATTTTTTTTTTAGCAAACATCTGTAGTACTGAGCCATACTCTCAAACACTGTAGACAAGAAAAGGATAAACTGAGAGCAGTTTTCTGTTTCCATGGCCATATGTCCAGGTCAATTGTTTACTTACCTGTTATACCCAGAAGCTATGTCTGCAGTAAATTAACCACACAGAATGTTTTCTCATAGGAAAAAGATACAAGTAGGATAATAAGTCAATGTCCAATCATTGCTTTTTCTTAGATATTGCACAGTACAAAGGCTTTGCAGAGTCCTGGGAGCTTGAGCTTGTCTTTTTGTGAAATGCATAAAGTACGTTAGGAAACTATAAACAAAATGCATGTGTGGTATATGATGCTGGAAGGAAAGAACAAAGGAATTCCTCTTGACTGTAGGCTAGATAAGGTGGGTGCTAATAATTGAACCTACTGATGGGTTGGTTGATACCAGTTATGAAAAGGTTCAAAGCAAAGCAAATAATTCCTTATGCATGTCTCAAAGCTGTTTCTTTGGAAGTATCTTAAAAAAAGGGCACCAAAGAGCTCTCTGCAGAAAGGCAACAAGAAAAGTAAGCAGGGGTGGCTGTTGCTATTAACTCCAGAGCTAGTATGGAAGAGGAAGGTACAAAGAAATGGTTACAGGATGGGGTGAGCTGCACAGCAGGGTCTGGCGGGGTGGGCTCTGTGCTGAATGCAGAGACAGTACAGGGCACAAGCAGTGTTCACTTTTAAACCTTCAAACCAACACACACGGCACTTAAGATCACAGAAAAATGCAACAAAAACCCACCCAACCAACCAAAAACCAACCAAACAAATAAACCCCAACATACACACAAAAAAAAATTGGACAACTCATCTTTTAATACTTCACATCACCTCAGAGTCCTTACATGTGATCACAAGACAATCAACTCCTTTGCTACTTTTCTGTCATCATAAATTGTCCTTTTTCCCTTGAGTGTTATCTTTGGCAGCCTATGAAGCACCCTCATGTTGGGCACGGAGAAAAGGAAGGATCAAAACAATAAATCCTACACTAGAGTTGAGAAGACAAGTGCTGAGCAATGGTTTGTGTTGCCTGCTTAGGGAAGGAGGAATTCTAGGTATTTTCATATTTTTTAATACTTGTCCCATTTTGAGAAGTAAATGGTAAGAGAGTGGCAGAAAAGATACTGGAAGCTCAGGAGGATAGACAATTAGAATTGTGCTTGATGTCACAGTGCTCACAAATCAACACTTTAAGCCTTTCATACAATCATATTGACATCGCACTGCGCTGTTTGAATATAGTCTCCTCTAATCTTTGGGCCTCCAGCAGATGTATGATAGCTCCCCACACAAGTTTTAGACAGTGTGAACTCTTCCAGAGGCTTTATCATTTTGTTAACACTCCTCTAACCTGTCATAAAATCCTCTGCTTTACTATGTTACTGCTGTCCATCCCAGCTCTTTTATTTTGCTTGCGTACTTGCTCGTTGATCCTAAGGGACTGTTACTGACTCAGACAGACTTTACCTACACCCTCTCCAGAGCTCTGAAGATTGGTACCAGCATTGATAATGGGAAACTATCCAGAAATGTCTGTACACCCAACAAGCTAGAGCAGCAAGGGGTGGCATC
This sequence comes from Campylorhamphus procurvoides, assembly GCA_013396655.1. Lineage (NCBI taxonomy): Eukaryota > Metazoa > Chordata > Aves > Passeriformes > Dendrocolaptidae > Campylorhamphus > Campylorhamphus procurvoides. The sequence continues at coordinate 231,928 of WBMV01002328.1, read as the reverse complement.
CAGCTGCACACCCACATTTCATCACAGAGGTGACATGGGGATGAGGTGGTCTCATGGCAGTAGTGGTGGACACAGGCAGAGTGGCAAGCTGGGTACTGCGGAACACCTGTGAGAAGGCATGGTCACCGCACCTCGCTTATGGGGTGGGAGGCACCAAGGCTTGCTGACAAGAAGGGCAAACCTGCAGCTTACAAAGCAAGTATGATAATTGCCATGAAGATGGCCTACTGTAGCCAGACACAGAAATGACCTATGAAAGAAAAACATGTCAATGAAAATAAATCCAAGTTCACTCACAAGAAATCTGAAGTTCTGACACATCTTTATCACCACCAGAAATATTCTTTTTGACTCACTGAGAGAATGAAGGGTTTCAGCACTTAATCTTTATAATAGTCCTCTTCTCTATTACAGTCATATTCATAAAACTAGAGAACAGGGTTTAAAGCACATGGATGAATAACCCATTTCCAGCAGATAATTATAATTTGTCCAATCAAAAAGTCATGCATTTAAAATTCATTTGTGTGGAAGATTTCCTGAATAACTTTCTGTAATAAAAGCAGAAAAATCACAATCTATTCACATAAGATTTCTAAATGAATGTGGAAAAAACCTATGTGTAATTATTTGCTGCTAATAGGTGGTCCTTCTAAATATTCTCTTCAGTTTAACAGACCCAGGCTGTGATTGCACAATCACAGATATTAATGGTGGGAAAGAACTAGAAAATTCTCTTCTCAAGATGAGTACTGTTGTCCTCTCTCTTTGTGATGCACTTTCTAACAAAAAGCCATGAAGTATTTCTACAGTGTCTGTGCATTCTTTTGATACTCTGTACTTGTCCAGTCTCAAAATCTTCAGCATTGCTTTGAGCATGTCTGCTCAGCTGGAATTGTGTTAATGACAGTAGGTTTTTTTATTGCTTACTGAGATTGATGCTTTCTTTGAAGGCTCTGTTCTTGTTTAAATCTTTGCCTGGTAGTTAAAAAGCAGTAGTACATGCCTGTGTGACAGGCATTGGTGTTCTGTCTGCTTCATACCACGTGTCTCGCTTTGGCTTGTTGTAAATCATCACTCACAGACAAGACACTACTAAAACTTGAGTGAACGGATGTTCAGAGAAAACCAAAATGCCAATTAGTAAATGACAGTCAGATGCAGTGTGTTCTTGCTTATTTAGGATTATCACTTTTAAAACAAATTTGCCTGAGCATCTTAACCACGGAGGGGTTTTGTCACTAAATTATCCAGGAGATCTGGCAAGTCTCTGATTAACACTGACCATGTCTTGTGCCTTTGTGACAGCAGCACATCATCAGGCAAACAAAGTCCTGAAAGCAGTGACCCATTCTCTCTTAACCAGACCACTTATTTTCAGATACATATCACTGGAGAAAGCCTAAGTATAGTGTCCAAGCAACTCCTCACCACAGAAATGAAAATAGCAAAGAGTAGATAAAAATACCTAAGAACATTGTGCAGTGCATACTAGGAGCCTGGCCACTGCTACACTGTGCACCCTTCTTCCAGGACTGTCTTGTTTTACTTATTGGCAGATCAGGGTGTTTCTGTTTGCTAAGCACCAGCATTGTGCTTACCTGGACAAGTACAAAGAGAATTGCTCAACACATTTACTTCAAAGAGTTTGATCTGGGAGGTCCTCATCACCTTCTGAAGATCTTAGGCATTTTTTTTTTAGAATCAGACAGCTGAGAGAAAAGTTACCAAAGATACTACAAAGGAAAAAAAGAATGATAGTCTAATTTGCCCCAGATTTTAAAGCACATGTCACCTGAGCAGCAACTAGCAATTCTTAGTCTTTGCATCCTTTTTTTTTCTTGAAAAAAATAAACTGCAATTAGTCTTAATATGAACAGGTATGAAATAGCCCAGTGTCAATTACTGTCTATATAAATGCATAAAAGAATAGTTAAGAGAACTGGGGTATTTCAAAATTGATACTTAATTAGTAATGCTCTTTCACTTGAGTTCACACACACTAACTGTAGCTAACACTTAACCCAGAAATGTCAGGCTAGATTAGGCATGCACAACAGTCCAGGTACTGATACAGGAAGGTGCTTAACACTAACTCTGAAGGATGGATCAAAATACATACAAGATATAGAGCAACTGTACTTTCATATATTTTGTAAATGCACTGCTTAGAGTCAGCTTATATGCCTTCTCTGAAGTGCAGACCAGATATTAGAAGCCTCTTCATACATTTTTCACTTTTTTGCCTTCTCTGTGAGTTCTTGTTTACCTTGCATCCTCACTGTCATCAGAAAAATATGAGGTTATGCCTTTTAAACCCTCCTGGAGGAGCTGCTCTAAGTGAACCAGTTGCTGGGCCTTTGCAACTCACCTATGGGGCCAGTGAAAGACAGCTCTGAAGGATGAAGCCTGCTCTGCATTAACATAGAATCATTAAGATTGGAAAAAACCTCTCCGATCATCAAGTCCAGCCATTGCCCTAGCACTGCCAGGTCCACAACTAAACCAACTCCTTAAGCACCACATCTACACATTTTATTTTTTTTTAACACTTCCATGGATGGTACTTCTGCCACTTCCCCAGTTATCCTGTTCCAATACTCGACCACCCTTTCAGTGAAGATCTTGATTTTAATATCAGTTCCTATCTAATCTTAATCCAAGAATGGTCAGAGAATGAACATGACATGTTTAAGAGAAGATACTGAAACAGGACTACATCAGATTTTGGTATAGTCAGAGAGCAAAAATACTGAGAACTCCTCAAGCTCTTCTTCCCTGCAGATTCAAACCCTTCTATACCAGGGATCTTCATGTTTCTCTGATTAGTAGAGTGAAATATTTTATCTGTCTCGTTCTCAGAACTAAGTTTCAGTAGTTGAGCTAAGTTGGCTTCATGTGTTAGCATACTAGTGAAAATTTTAGGCAGAATGTTTCAAATTTAGTAGAATTATATGATAGTGGAAAATATTTTGTGAAGCTAGGCAGCCTTAATGACAGTGATGACCAGGGATGACACTAACAAGCAGTGCAGACTAACAGACACAGAAATGTACAGTCAAACAGATGGACCTAAGAACCACACACCCAAGCTGCACGTATGCCAGGTTCTTCTGGTTACAGGCTATTTTATAAATAAAGGTGAATCATGGGAACTAACATTCTTAAAGTCACTGTACCTGCATAAATCCAACAAAAAAAGTCCAATTTGATTCTTCTTTTTTTTCCTTCTTTTTTTTTTTAATTTGTTTTCTTTCCTTTTCACTAGGATTATTGCTCAATCTGAGCTACTCATTTAAAAACTACTAATCCACAGAACCCAGCTGATGTTGCCTCAGTTAAAAGTGCAAAGCAGCTCCTACCTTACATCCTCTCTGTCCCCAATACATGCTGCAAGTATTGGCTTTTAGAATTAGGTTGTCAGAGACTGGTTCCTCCCAAAACATTGTCTGAGAGTAACTGTCCCGAGAATGTGCATATGTGATGCAGAACCATGCTGTTAAATGTATTAAGTAGCAACCAAAACATTAGGTTTTACTTTGAACTAACATGGTGCATATTATAAAATCTCCACATGTTGGAAGAAAGAGTAAATCTTCTGTGGTTAGCTCATAAATATTTATAGGATTATTCAGTCCATTGTGTAGTGAGTAACCAAACGCATTCTGATGTAAACCAGCTCAGCTCCTGTGTTTATATTGTCTGCCTGACAGAATACAATTACAAAACACGTTTTTCTTTTTCAAATTTCTACTTGAGCTCCTTGCAGCACCTAGAATTTGAGCTTGGCATTGTAAGACTGTAATTGTCCAGGGACCTGGCATGTTCCAGATCAGAAGTGCATGTATTCTTCAAGGATACAACTATAAACTGTACAGATTATATTCACATAAATGTATTCTGTAAGAACAAATTGATATATCATAAATGTACATCCTATATTTTCGCTCATGGTAGGGAGTTGTATCACCATGTAGAGCAAACCCACAAAAACAACTTAACTCTAGATTCAGAAATACTGCATATATTTTTATTACCTTCTTTTATGTTCAGAATGAATTTGGCTCAGGTGTTGGATGTGAATTTCAATTTAACATATTCATAACTGGGGCAATTGGCAAGGTCTGCTGTTTCTGACAGGTGTAAACAGTCAGGCTTAGCCCTAAATATGTCTTGTCATTTTATATTTTTTCTGGTTGTTCCCCACTATTCAGTTTATTTGCTGTTGAAAGTTCTCTTTTATCAGAAAATCATAATCTGAGCCAGGGACTGAAATGCTGATTTCAGCCACAAATTAGAAACTGAAAAATAAGAGATGAAAGCAGTGGGAAAGGGAGTCTGTACTGTGCAGATGCACTTTCATTCTCAAGACCGTCTGTTTCCTCAAATGAAAGGAAATCTAACAAAAAAGAAAAAAAAAAGGGTTTAATTCACCACGGAAATGTGCAAAACTTTTCAAGGCAAAGTCTTTGCATATGCTAAAGGCACAGATGATGTTCCATGTAAAGCATTACTTTTATCTTTATTGTTTTGAATATGTTGGATCATAAGAGTGGATGCACTCCAACTGCCACTTCAAAGCTGTACAGATAATCCCACATCCCACTTGCTTTGTTTGCATATTTAATTTTGCTCAAGCAAAAGCCAAATCAAAGCTCATACTTTATTCTCTGAAAAATTACTGTACAATCTTTCTCAACAGTTGAACTCATTTGAACAAGGGTAAGGTAAGTTCCAAGGTTTGTTTCTAACTCATTTGAGGATATTTCTATTTACTGTGTCTCTTTCCGTTATTTAACATGATAAAGTGCTTCAATTTCTCACTGGATGGAAGTCATCAATCTCCACCATATTCAAAAATTCTTCCTCTATCAGGTGACTCCTAATCTGTGGAGCATGTGTTGGTGTTGAAGCAGGAGAAGCCAGAGAAATATAATTGTTTCTGATGCACATGACAGTCATTGTCACTCAGTCTGCAATGTAGATGTCAATGAAAGCAAGGTCAGACTGCCAGTCCCAGGACATTTTTGCCTTTTCTGGTCCCTGAGCCTGAAAAATGGGGCTGAGAGCAGGCAGTCTTTCCCCAGTTTCCTTATAACCCAGCTGTAGGATTCATTTGGTGTTGCGTTGCCTGTGGTGGCTTGCTCAAAGGAGAAAAGGAATAGCTGCAATTAAAAAATTCCCTCATTCAGTGGTAAACTCTTAGAGGTGACAGGGAGCAGAGAAGACCAGTCTCTTCATCTGCCAGGTTTCTTCATCCCCTCCTTTAAGTCTTTAAATTTCAGTTCAGGCTATAAAGGAGACACCAAAAGATACAGCCCCCATGTTGGTATCTACTGCTGAAAGATTTTCACCCCCCCGAAAGAGGTTGAGAATATTAATATGAAAGCAAAACAGCTGGTTTGGAAGGGTTTACAGATCAAGAACTTTTCAATGTCATTTCTATTCAAAGCATTTCCAGCAGCAAAATATATTCCAGTCAGGAGAACTTTAAGTGAATATACCCTTTTTCTCTAGATGACATTATTTCCTCATATGACTTAACATGCAGTTAGAAATAAGTATGTCATGGTGATATTCCTTTGGTCTTTCACGAAAACAGGCACCCTACATAGCAAATGTGTGAATGCATTCCTTCTCACCAGAGGGAATACACCTTTCATTCCCTCTGTAAGACCCTACAAAGAATTGAGTGTCTAGAAACACTATTAATTGCAATGAGTGCCCTAGATTCAATAAAGCTACTAGGAAATATGTGAGAATCCTGAAGACTGCAAGGTCTAGGTAATCTTCTTATTCACTGTTTACTGTATAAATTCTTTATCAATGAGAACCAAGGGACTTATTTTTCACTTGCATGAGCTTTACAATTGTTTATTTCCATTTATTTGACTGTAATTATTTCTGTTGAAAATGGTGGTGTGTTTTAGTTGTGTTGGTTTACAATATTTTAATAAAAATGCATGACTCCCCTATGAAAAAGAAAAATCACTCAGTTATTTTTAAGCAGTACCTCTGGACTGTAACTAACAGACCAAAGGAGAAAACACCGGTGGCTTTAAAATATCCTTAGCCCAGAGGTATGAGAATCTGCCAATCTCACATCATCAAAAAACAAGCACCTAAGAGAATTCAATGTTATTTATTCTTTCTGTCTACAGACCTCCTATGGAGCCCCATCTCATTGTCTGTGGATAAAATCCACAAATTAATAATGTAAGAAGAATTTCTGAAAGGCTTAAAACCAAAAGCAAACACCGATTTCTTTCAGGCACTCTATTACAAAAGTAAATTGGGCACCACCCATGTTTGGCAGAGGAGTTGAAGACCATGTTTGTATGAAATAATGGACATGGTACCACTCCTGTGAAATGTCCTCAGGAATTCCTAGAGGTGAAATATGAATTCCTGTTAGTGTGGGGCTGTGTGTAATCTCAAAACTGGCCAATGCAGCCTCCTTGTACTGGAAAATGAATACCAGACAGGTATTCATTCAGCGTGGAAAATGGGGGAAGAGGAAACAGAGAAAGACCAACATAGTTCCAAGCCCTAAAATAATTTTTGTAACTGCATTAGGCACAAACACCATAGCAACGTTCCATTTGTGATGGTGACTCATGGAAAACACAAGCAAAGAAACTCCACAGCATTCCTGCTTTCATGGGCCACATGTCAGAAGTAAATAAAATTGGCCAAGGCACAGTCCCAGTCACCCTAGGTGTGTCTGGCATGGCTTGCACCTCAGCACCTATGTCTTCCCTGCCTCTCTCTTGGCACAAACAGGGTGGGCTCAGCTGCCCAGGCTCTGGGTATAATCCCTGACCTGTTCTGTCTCCACCATTGGTGGTCAACATAGCCTTTTTGGATGCCAGTAAAGCTTTTGACACTGCCTCTCACAGAATCTTCTGGACAAAATATCCAGGTGTATCCTGGGTAAACACATCATGCAATGAGTGAGACACTGGCTCACAAGTTGGTTGCAAAGGGTTATTGTATATGGGGTTACATCGCAGTGGTGACCTGTCAGCAGTGGGGTTCTGCAGGATTCCATCTTAGGTGCAGTTCTTTTCAACCTCTTCAGAAATGACCTGAATGGAGGACTTTAGGGGGCACTAAGTAAGCTTGCAGATGACACTAAGATGCAAGTAGCTGTTGACTCCTTGAAAGCAGAGAGGCCCCATGGAGAGATCTTGACAAATCAGGCGTCTGGGAAATCACCAACCATATGAAGATTCTTCACTTGCGATGGAGGCAACCCTGGATGTATGTATAGACTGGGGAATGAGAGGCTGGAGAGCAGTGACATGAAAAGGAATATGGGGTCCTGGTCAACGGCAAGCTGAATATGATTCAGCAGTGCCCTGGCAGCCAGGAGGGTCAACCGTGTCCTGGGGGGCATCAGGCAAAGCATCGCCAGCCAGTTGAGGGAGGTGACCGTCCCACTCTACTTTGCACTAGTCTGCCCTCACCTCGAGTACTGTGTGCAGTTTTGGGTGGCACAATACAAGAAAGATATAAAGCCACTAGAGACCATCTGAAGAAGGGCTATGAAGATGGTGAACAGCCTAGATGGGAAGCTGTATGAGCAGTGGCTGAGATCGCTTGGTTTGTTCAGCATAGAAGAGAATTGTGAGATCTATGGCTTCTTCAAGATGGGAAGTAGAGGGACAGGCACTGATCTCTTTCTCCATGGTGACCAGTGACAGGACTCAAGGGAATGGCCTGAAGCTGTGTCAGCAGGGGTTAATGTTGGATATTAGGGAAAGATTCTTCACCCAGAGGATGGTTGGACATGGGAACAGGTTTCCCAGGGAAGTGGTCACAGCACCAAGCCTGACACAGTTCCAGAAGCATTTGGTCAATGCTTTTAGGTGCATTATGTGATTCTTGGGGATGGTCCTGTGCAGGGCCAGTAGTTGGACTCGATGATCCTTGTAGGTCTCTTCCAACTCAGGATAATTTGTTATTCTGTAATTCTATGAAAAACACAGTACTAATGTTCACACCCAATGGGTAATAGAGGATGATGCTCAGATGAATTTTCTGGTCCTATTGGATTCATCAGTCTGGACAGGGCTATTGAAATTCTGTAATGCACACAGAGTGTGTTGGAAACAGGAGGACATCCTGCTAATAAGTATGATAGAGAAGGCAGAACACTGGAGGGGAATGGTAAACTGTTCTTTTCAGGACTTTCATAATCCATTTTATCTGACTGGGGAAAAATGAACAGAATAGAAATATTCTGAAGTCTTTTGTGTTGTGTTTTCCATGGTTAGAAAAAGTAGACAAACTCTCTGGTACAACAAGGCCTGATTAAGGTTCCACCTTTACATCATTTTGTAGGATTTGCACTAGGAAACAAAAAAAGATAGTGCTGAAAAGAATCTTGTAATAGGAAAATTTCTCAAGAAAGTCACTAAATTTGATAATTATATCTATTAAGATTTCCAGTTGGAAGGACCTGTCCCAGATGGCATGTTGATAAATTATTGCATTGTACCAATTGTTAAAGCTGGGTAGCATGAGGCAGATATGGTGCACAGTACCAATGAACAACATGACGGCACAGATAATGAGACTCTCCTTACTGAAGACTGAAATGTGTTTAAATGACGTGCAGTTTAGGTCTGCAAATGAGCATGCTCTAAAAATAACTAAAGAACAGAAAATTTTCTTTTTCCTTTATAGTTTGATTTTGGTCAAGAATCAAATTGATGGTTCATTCTCTGCTTGTATGGACACTAAAATCACTGCCCTCTAGAATACAGATGCAAAGCTTGCAGTCCATGTGTTCCATGCCCAGCTCCTCTGTGAGGTGGTTTAGAGAGAGCATCTTCATGTGAGGTTATTGATGGAATCAAGGTCTCAGGAAGAAAAAAAGGGTGGAGAAGGAATAATGGAATACTTGGGTCTTTCCAGCTCACTCCTGCTTGACCAAGTAAAAATTTAGTATTCAGGGAGGGGGAACTTGTCAATCCTTGGCAATTAGTGATAAGAGCTACCAACAAGATGAAATTTGCAAGAAAAGTCTCCAGGCAAAGAACAGGATATTCCAACACCCGCAGGATTTCACTCTTGAAAATTTTTTCTTAATATCAGTATATTACTTGAATAAATACTCAAGCTGTCTGATTTAAGTGACCAGACTGTAACTTTAATTTTCTACGTTGATCCTTATATTTAAATTTATTATTAAAATATAATATTTTCCTATTATGCATGTATGTGTGTGAAGATATCAGGTACATTATAAATTAATAAACAAGATAAAAATAAATTAAAGAAATCACAGGTAAAAATGGAAATGATAATGTTCTTTTAAGAGGCTGTTTAATTACCTACAACCTTTTACTGTCATTCACAATGATTATCAATTAATCTACATAACATTAATTTACATAAGAGGTAATAGAAAATTAAGCTAGGAAAGTTCCACATCACAAGGAATGATTTTTTTGAAAAGTCTTATATTCAGAAAAATCACAGATTCAGACAGATCTAGTAAATGTCTTCTGCAATACTTGACTTATTCAATTATCATTTTCAGACTAACATCAGAATTACAGAGCTAAACCATTATTCATAATTTTTGTCTTTCTATATGATAATTGTTTCAACTGAAACCTTCTACATGGATGAGAAGACATTAAATTTGCTTTCCAGGCTTCTACTTTAAGATGATTTTGTCCTTTCAGAATAGTTACTGACACCAGATAAAAACTTACAAACTGAAAGCAATTCAGATCAGTCTCCATTTCAAGACCACTAGCAACCTTACCTATTCAGATCATAATCAAACGACAACAATGTCCCAAGCATCCATTTCACTCAATCTATACTGAACCTTTAGAGAACACAAAAATCCTTATAGATGCTTATTCCTTGCTACAACTTCAAACCTTGCCCTTCTCATCTGTTTCTTAATTTTCTTTCCATGACATGAGACTCACTTTTTTGTTCTACAAAAGTGTATTGAAAGGCAAGTGTATTAGGCAAGCCTGAGAACCATTGAAAAATTCAAACTGAAAAGAAGGCAAATTCATCAGTTAACTCTTTGTAAATTACTACTGTGATATTGTAAAGTATCACTTCTTAGATACTTAACAACATTCATCTTGACTGCACTCGTGTAAACATTTTATTAACGTCTTTTGATATATTGCAGTGTCATCCAAACTCTGCTCTCTGGTACCCTGTGTCTCGTGGGCTCCCTTTCTGCTTTCCTTTCTCCCCCTTGGAGCTGGGCACACACCTAACCTGTGAATAAAGAGTGCTCTGGCAGCCACCTCCTCCGGCACCCACTGAAGCAGCCGAAGTTCAGTGCCTTTCCCAATATGTGTCAGAGGATTTTGCATGAACTGGGTTGTTTCCATCCCCAGCACCTTTCATGGGAGAGCTGACAGGAACTGAGTATTTATGGCAAAGGATGCAACTGGTCCTTAATGGGTCCATCATGCCCTGTTTTCAAACCTGTCATCTACATATGTGCCAGGAAAGCACATCCTGTGCTAGACCTCACATCTGCTGGTGGGATTTCCTGCTCTGCTTTGAAGTATATAAAGAGAAAAGTTACATTTTTCCATAGTTCCCATAATACTAAATAGTGAATAAAGAACTATTAAAAAAATTAGCAGATTTATTAGAGAATTTGGGCTAGAAGCATTAGCTACAAAATCTATGAAGGCAGCACGTACAGAACACAGGGCTTTTTAAACTTCCTTTGCACTGCAAGCTTCCTATATCAAAATATATTTTCCCAGAAAACCTTGTCTATCTTTTTGTGAGTAGTTCTGAGGGGAGCATTATATGCACGTTGACTTCCTTCCTTGGTGAAAATCAAATCATGCTCTCAAAGCTTAAGGACTATAAGTTGTTTCACTGCTTGTTTAGTGAAATCCCTGCTCTGGATTCTCCTATTTCCCTAGGACAAAACAGAGAGCATTGCAAATCATCAGGGACTACAGCTGAGAGAAAAGAAGAATTCTTTCTGTAGTCAAAGGCAACAAATTTTAATGGAAGAGCTAGGCTGTGGACTCAGTACATGATTAAAAGGAAAATGCCCTGTCAGTGGAAGCTCACACAGAGATGGGTTTTAATCAGTGAATATTTTTCCCCAGAATAAAAAAGTCTGGGCACATGGGTATCAACTACAATGCGCAGAAAGAATCATTCTGATGAGTATGATGGAGCACAGGTCTGTTGCTGTTAGGCTCAGTGAGACTGCAGTGGAAGGCTCACCTCTGCTTTGCCTGTCCTTTACACTACACATGCAGAGAAAGGAATCAAGCCCTCCTAGTAAAACACCTTTTCATTACTTAAAAGCACATCTTCATGTAAAAATCAATTAGAGAATTGTGTTTTTTGGAAATAAAAAATATTCAGCAAACTCAAGCCTATTCAGCCAGACCTGTAAATCAGCATGTGAACTCTTAGTCTAGAGAAGGAGTTAATTTCTTTGTTTGGTTTATCAACTTTGCAGCTGGAGCAGACCTGACGCAGCACACTGCTGGCAATGTATCAAAGCTCTTTGCACTGAATTGCAGCTTGGCAAAATGGTACAAACTTGATTCCACCTTCTGAGTAAACTATCATGCATTGATTGCCACAGGGGCTGCTGAAAGTTCATGAGTGTCCTGAGAACCTTGAAGACAAATATTCTAGGGAGCAATGTGTTTTGGCTTTTTGAATTTCCAGGATCTTTGGTGTTCTAGTAGCCATCAAACTGTTAATGGCTTCCTACAATATAGTCAATAAAATATCCCTAAAGTTCAAAGCAAATACTGCTTCCACTTTTCTTAATGAAAAATGTTTGATTTCCAGGTTCTCTAAAAAAAAACGTTTTGATTGATAATCTTTGTTACACTTTCCAATTTATTCTCTTACAATTTTCAATTTCCTAGTGTAACATTAAGCATTCTGCTGGGCTCTAGGACCGCATGTAGACACAAGTTTGCTATAGAACTCAAACCTGTCTTTACCTCTTACACCACCTCTCCTGCTTATTTGTAGAGATGCTGCCTTGTATTGGAATCTGCAACTACCAAGTTTACTGTGTGCTGGGCAGCTGCAGTTCCCTGCTCAGTGCTAGTTCTGGCTAACTTGAGAATACTGGAAATGATACTGAATGAATGTATATATTTGAGAACTGCAGTAACTAAATCGCAGACATATAGTTTTTTACAATTTCTGCCATGGAATTGGTAATTTTGGGCAAAATTTGAAGGAGGGAAACCTCCAGATATATTCCAAATCTCCTGTTTATCTCTAGTGTTTCGACATAGTTTGCACTGAAACATTAATGAGCTCCATAAAAATTCTAATAAACAATCAAGTTTTATTTTTACTGTAAATATATTTTGTGAAAATAAAAGTATTTCAGAACACCTGCTCAGAATTTCATTAACATTTTTGTACAGCAAAAAAAATTGTCACAGTAATTTTTATGTAAAGTATCATGTCCTCCAAAATGCCTTCTTTTATGAGAACAATTAAGTTCTCATATAGATAAACTGACAAGGCAAAGGCACTACTAAGTTGCTAATACTTGAACTATTGTCTGCTATCCCCTCACCCTTAGCCAGCTCTGCTGCAGAAGTTGCCTCTTTTTCACAAATTCATATCATAACAGTTAATGAATAAATGAGCATGCAAATACGTATAATATCAGTGATTTCAGTTCCTTTTAAATGAGCCTCTTGTAGAAGCAAACATCCTTGGACCAGCAACTGAGATGGAAAACCACAGATTTATCTTGATCTTGTTTCACACAGTTGTTTTATTGACCCAGACTGGTAATTACACAAATATACTTGTATATTTTACTACCTATGCACAACCATGAATAATGAGGTTTATCCAAATCTAACAAGAAAGGACAAGACCATTTCTAGAATGTTGATGCAGATACAGTCTCTCACTATTTTTGTTTCTCTTGGTTATATTTTTTTAACACTGAAGGGTTGTTTACTGGCAAAGTGGACTGTATACATCCCTGAACCAATACTACAAACAGAGGAAGAATTGTACAAGGCATAGATTATGATACAGTGATACAACTGCTACAAAACACTGGATGTAATTTAAAAAGCCATAGGTTTGCACAGAGCCTCTGTAGTCTCTCTGCAGTCTGTTCCAGAGACTGACACCTCCTCTGTAACATTGTTCAGGCTGAAAAAGTTCTTCTGATTTTCAATAAGCTGCTGATCATGCTAAACTTACTAATAGATCTGTGAGAAGCCAACAGCTCACCTTAACTATCTATTTACACAGCCAAGAGACAAGTGTTCTTGGCTATTTTTGATTTGATTGTTGTTGCGATGATGATTATGATGATGGTCGTGATGATGAACAGGCATATCTTTCATATCCTTTTTTGGAGAAATGTTGAAGTTCAGCTCTGCAGACAATGTAAAGTTAATTTTCCATGCCATGTGTGCAATTGCTTATAATGGGAAAGAAGATGTCAACTGTCTCCCAACCAAAAAAGATGAAAAAGTGCAAACTAAAATTCAAGAAAAGATGTATTCCCTTCAGGATAACTATATTTTACTCAAGTAAAACATATTTTACCATCCTGTAGCCCTTAACTCAATTGCCTCATGCTTTTCTATCACATGCTGATGTTGACCAGTTTTTTTAATCACTCACATGTCACTCAAGGAAATGGAAAGGAACCTGCCTGAGTACTGGTGTCAGGCCCTACTGGGATTTTCTTTGGAGAACAACATACATGATATGCTTCCTAGCATCCTCTCACTCCAATTATAAAAATAACAAGGCCATAACTAATGGGAAAAAAGGGGCTGCTGCAGTGCCCTGGAGGAGCCACATTATATATTGATATCATTAGCCCTTTCGTTACATTTAAATGAATATGAACCAAACTGCAGCTCTGGCTGTCCAAAAGGAGGGGCAAAAGCTGTTTTGCAAGCTCCATCAGAGCAGTTCCTGTAGCTTTTCCAATGGCATAGGGAAGGAAATCTTAACACTGGGAGTAGAGGAAGAGCCATCCAAATCAACGCAAAAAGAATTTGAACTTATGGGTCAGTAGTAAAAGCTTGGTCAATGACCTGAAATGCATTAAGTCACTCCAGCACTGCCCATGATTTTAGTCTCTCTATAGCTCAGTAGACAGAGTGTTTCCCTTGATTAATTATTTACATGAGACTCACAACCTCCATTTTAATGTCTGTTGCACTAAGATTTTTAATTAAATTCCATTTTTCTCTGACGAAAAAAGCATGAAGTCTACCAAATGTTATAATTTATTTTCATATCAAGTAATCAATATTTGGCAGATTTTTTGAAGACAGCAGAGCAAAGATAATTCCCAAAGTGAAATAAATGTATGGAGTCAGTGTGAACCACTGACTGGCGACAGATATTCAGAAATTAAGTCAAATCATTGTCTATCATTTCTTTAGGGAAGTGATGCTTGTATGCTCTGGAGAGAAGAACACAGATTTAGGACATCAGAGAACTGAGAAATGTGAGGAAAAAATAAGAGGAATAGAGTCCTCACAAACAAAAGGAAGCAATGATCTTTATGACATGGATATTGTGTTATTATGAATTATAAAAATAATAATGAAAATTCCAAATATTTGAAATCATTGTACCTGGTTAATTAAAACAGAAGAACCTCCAAATGCACAGATGACAAGAATACTAACAATAGTCTAAGAATACTAAGTCAGATTTTTAAAAGTGTTCAGTGCCAATTTACATCAATAATTAGGAATCTTTTGGACAGGTAATGGTCATTTTTACAGAAGATGAAATAGGAGTTAGAAATATAATTACTTTTTTTTTTTAGCATAATATGCCTCATGAAATTCAACAAGGGGAAGTGCAAAGTCCTGTACTTTTGGAAGAACAACTCTGTGCACTGAAATATGGTAGGGGCTACCTGGTTGGAAAACAGTTTGGGAAAAAAAAAAAAAGACTCAGGGGTCATAGTGAACATCAGGTTGAATATGTGTCAGCAATGTGTCTTTACCTCAAAGAAGGCAAATACTATCCTGGGCTGCATTAGGCAAAGCAATGCCAGGAGACCAAGGGAAGTGTTCCTGCCTCTCTGCTCAGCACTGGTGAGGCTACACCTGCAGTGTGGGATCCAGGTCTTGAATGGAGGGTGTAATGAGGACGTAGCCAGGCTGTTCTCAGTCCCAGTGTCAGGTCTAGAGCCAATGAGCACAAACTGAATCCCTGAAGTTTCCCTCTGAACATCCAAAACCACTTTTTCAGTGGGAGGGTTATCAAATCCTGGCACAAATTGCCCAGAGAGATTGTGGAGTCTCTCTTCATGTAGATATTCAAAAGCTGTTCAGACACAGTACTGGGAAGAGTACTCTAGGCTGACCCACTTGAGTGTGAGATCAAATGACTTCCAGAGGTCCCTTCCCACCTCAACCCTCCTGCATGGTTTTGTGATACAGAGGTTGCAATTTTTCTGCTAGTGCTAGACATGTCAGCAAGCATTTAGAAACAGAGCAGCTTTAGAAGCCTGTGGCCTCTTTGGGGAAAGTGTACAATATTTATAAATTTGTGAGTTGAAAGAAGCACTGGAAAGACATCTTCTCAGGGTATGTAGTTTAGTAGACACATTTTATATACTTTTGTTGTCTAATACAAATCCTGGAAGACAGTGACCACTTACACATGGTTTTGTCATCTTTTGCACACAGAATCATAGACACATGGATACAAAGCCATTCTCCTTCAACTCCTACAGAGTGACACAAGTTGCTTCTGCATTGTCACACTGCTATATCCATACCAGATGCATTCCTGTACCAGTGTGAGTGCAACCAATATTGAATGAAGATGAAATTCTTTATCCTAAAACTCTGTAAGGATTTTGGCTTCAATGGTCTCTACCAGAGAAAGAGTTTCTGACTAAAACCACAATCAGCAGCTCTGTTACTTTTGCTAGAATCTTCACTATTTAAGCAAAAGACAAAACTTTCTTGAGAGCCTGACTTAGGCCAAATATAAATGAAACTAATTCCCATGATAAATAAAGAACATCTCAGTCCTTGCAGACTTGTACCTCAAGTTCAAGGTGTTTTCAGCTTTGAATTCTGTCTGCACGTCAAGACGATACACATCCAAGAGCAAAAGAACATTCCGAAACAGCTCAGAAGCTAAATCCTTATCCAGACAGTCTAGCTACGCATCCCATTCTTCATCTGGGAAGAACGTGGAAGAACAACAGACACAAAAGAGATACATGTTCCTTATTGCAGGGTTAGAGGTGCTCATAAATTCCCCCATTAGGATAGTAATAGAGCATATGGAAACCCAACACCACCTCTACAAGTGTCATAAAAGTTACTGTAACTACTTGATATCATGTGAAAACATATCTTTCTCTACTATGTCAAAAAGGTAATGGATAAGTTTCTCTGGCACAGATTTAAAAAAATAATATGTTCTTCTACACCCTTGTAGGTAAACAGACCATCTAACTACTTCCTGCCAGCTCCTGCCTCAGTCTACCCTAAGGAACAAATTTGTGGCTGGGCATTTACCTCATACAGCTGCATCAATAGGAAGGAATTCCTGCATGCCTGAGAGCATTCTTGATAATGGTATTATACATGTGAGAGGTTGACCTGCTCTAGCCACCATTCTCCTTTCACAGTTTGCAGGCACAGTTTTAGTCAGGAGAAAAATCCCAGGGATTACTCCTGCTGAATGGCTTGAAAGCATCAGCATATTTTGGAGGCTGAGACCATCAGCAGAAATGTGAGTTGTTCTGACCCTTTTTGCCTTAGTATCCTGCTCCCTTGGCATGCCTAATTTCTGTGTACAGATGAAGTCTATCCATTTTGCAGAAGTATCATGCAGATTCCCAGTGACCACAGAATCCAGTTCCAAATTTGGCTGCCAGGAGTGCTTTTTCTTATACTTGTGATACTACAACTCCATTACATTCTGTAGGAAGTAATAGATTTTCCTGGTTATATTTTGTGCTTGGTAGTGTATGTGATAAGCTATTCCCCACTCACAACTTTACCTTAAACAGGTATGCTCGCTTCTTTTTTACTTCACTATGGAAAAATTCAATGCTCTTAATCTCTCTGTATCATATCTTCACCTGGATTTATAGTGTAGTGAAAACCAGGTGACTCTTCAAAGAAGGTTTTGTTTTTTTTGTAACTGTTCCTCACCTGTAATGGCTCCTGGCCCAGAAGCAGTCTAGTTGAGTCAGTGTGTTGCTCTGCCAAAATTTATTCATTTTGCTTTTTCAGCACTGATGAAGTTATACAGCTGCTAATTCCAGAGCAACCTCAGTGAACCCTGGCTGGGGTGGGGGGGAGGGGTGTCTGCTTCACAGTGTAGTTGTGGACAAGAGCATTGTCATACGAGGCTCTGTCTCTAACACAAAACTCTCCGCAATTGCTTGGGGACCTTTTTAAAGCTCAGGCTATTGAAGTCAGTGTCTATCTGGCATTTAGCACTCTCAGTATGCATTATCTGTTTTCAAATAGCAACCAAAATTGTATGAAGACTCTTTCTCAAATATGCTAAGCTGTCACCATTTTGACTGTATTATTAACCAGTTCTCTGAAAACTGAAGTTTGGTAATGACGATCTGCATTGCCTTTTAAAGGTGTTGTGCAGATGAATTCATCCATCAAAATAGTATATACTGTGCCCTACATCAAATAAATGTAGATTTAAAACACATTATTTAAATATAATTCTTCTTTATTATTAATTGCATCCTATTGTCTCATACTACTCTTGGTTCTCCCCCAGTTTGAAGAAATGTTTAATATCTTCAACTCCCAATCACTTGAATAGCCACCCAGAATCAGGATGTGATACAAAGTTACTGTTCCACCAATGAAAGATCTTTTATTTTTTGGAAACTATAAAGCACATACAAAAAGAGCTTTACTGTCTTAGAATTAAACAAATGAATGTCAAGCCTATCCCCTGAAGCAGGGTCTAATGTAGTCACAGCTGCAGCATTCTGTGCATATAAAAATCTTTATACCCTTTATAAAAAAATAAAAATAAATAAAAAATCACATTTCAAAAATGCTGCTAGTGAGTTATATATCTCGCCAGGTATCCAGTATTTACCCCTGGAGGGATTTCTTCCTACAGAGGCTCTAGTTCCCTACCAAATGGAAGTGTTCACATTCCCAGTCATTCGGACAAGGGTTAGCATGATAAAATGATTTGTTATGCCAGTAAAGTTTTTTGTTACACTGTAAAATGGTTTGTTACACGACTATTGCTACACAAAAATGTTATGAAAATTAAGTAGATTGTAAGGTCCAAAAGGAATAGGCTGCTTTTGGGACTAGCTACTAGGAAAAGTTAAAAGAAGAATGATCTTCTGATCTGCAGTTCTTCAGTACTTTGAAAAGACAACATAAATGACCTTTAAATTAAAAATTGATATTAGTGCCCCAATTAGGAAAGCAGTTATGCATCCAAAATGGATGGGAACTTCCTCAGGTCAACAGTACTCAGAAAATGGGAGGAAATGGCAATATATTTGTTAATCTAGTGGTGACTTCTGTCCATGTGACAGTAAATGAAACAAGCCTAAATTACAATTCAGAATGGAAACTGAAGTACGGACTCATGGTAAGTTAATCATAACATGTCACAGATGGGATTGTAAGATAGTAAAACAGAAGGAAAACCTTCCTTTGTGTATAGCATTTCAATTTTAACATTGTGTGTATCAATCAAGGCAGTATCTGAAACTGGCAACTATTTAATTCACAGTCATGCCTTATAAATTCTGGGTATATTTTGGATTTACAATGAATGTATCCAAAATGGCAATCAGTCACTTATTCATAAAGGGAAGGCCAGTTACATGTTATGCTTTATAATTATTACATAATTTCTATAGGTTTTAATTTTTCATATTTATCTTAGTTTTCATATATGAATAATTTTATTATATTATTTAATATCAATATTTGTGTTCCTGTCATTTGACCACAACTGTACTGCATGATTAAGTGCAGAAGAAAATAGTTCCTGATTTCAACAACCAGGTGTATTTCCACCGAACACTAAATTTTTTAATAATCAGAAAACCGCCAGAAAAAATTTAACATAATACATATTTTCTTATAGAAGAGAGGGAGTATTTAAAATACTTATGTTCACCTTTTAAACTAACCACAATTCAGTTTCCCTTTTACAGGCTGACTGTTGCAGAGTGAACACTGCATTGCAAGGGAAATTTGCTGCAAATGAACTCATGGGAGGAGCAATCTGCTTTGAATATCAGGGCCCCACAAAAGTAAGGAAAGTGCATTCAGTTAAACTTTACAGATACAGGGTGCAAAATTCTTCTGGAAGGCTTCCTTTCACAGAAATGCTATGATTTATGTTGGCATACCCAGGGCTGGGTTGCAAGAGAAGTAATTTTATCTTCACTGGAAAAGATCCTAACTCAAAAGTCATTCCTGTGTGATTGAAGGGCAGTCAGGAGAAGGCTTGTGTAGGTGCTTGTTATGTCACTGATGCCTGAGAAGCTGATAGACCATGAGCAGACTCACTCTTGTGTAGGTGCATGTGATGTAAGCGATGCGCAAACTAAGTGCACTAATTCAGACCTGGATTTTCAAGTGGAAGTTCATTAATCACAGATGCACAAGCTTATCCAAGTCTGATTAAAAGTAGTGGCAAATAAAAAACACCTGACACCTTTAAAAAGGTATTTAGTACTGCAGAGAAATTGTCATGAACTTTCAGACAGTTAAACAGGGTGACAGATGTAAGCACATATACTGATTTGTTTTTTCTTTTAAAAGAGAAATATCTTTATCTTGAAAAAAAGAAGTAAAAATTAAAATTCAAAAATAATTTTAAACTAATGAGTGAGAATTATTCTGAAGATCCTTTTTAATTTGCAAGTGGTAGTGTTTACCAGATAGTTAGTAAAACAGCTTGGAGTACCAAACAGACCAGCGCTATCTATCTTTTTTGATTGTTCAGGTGAGGTAGCTCACCTGACTAGCTCGCCTGCATCTCTTCTCCCACTGTCTGACAAGTACTGGTGGCCATGGTTAGGACAAGCATTGATGTTCTCAATTCGCATGCATTTATGTTCTCAAAATAGGCCTGGACATCTGGGGTGATGGATGCTATGTGCAATCACTTGGGGTCAGCCAGTCCCAATGCACTACACACAGTTATGTAGTGAAAGAGCTACCTCTTCTGAAGCACACACAGCTCATGCCAAACAACTTGTTAATCACAGGCAGAAAACAGGTTGAGGACAGACTGTGGCCAAGACTAGACTGTTGCTCCCAAAGGAACATATCCAAACTCAGCACTTCCCTGCACCGCTATAAAAAGGTTTTTTAATAACAACTTCTTGTTACTGTATTTTTTTTGTCTGGTATTGCAACAAACGTGGACTATGGAGGCAGAGTATTTTGATAACACAGAGTTCTAGGAAAGAACAAATAACATGGTTAAATGTGAATGCGTATTTTAATTCCTAATACTTCTCTGACCTTTTTTAAATATTACTTCATATCTCACTTTGGGAAGAAACTTAGCATTGTATCATGTAAAATATATTTATATTCAGGGCTGAATAAATGCCATCATTGACTGTGAACTTCAGAAAGGTTTAGGTAAATTAATTTTGGACAAGTCTGCTCTCCTTTTCTGTACATGTCTTAATGAATGAGAGCCAAGAACTCCAGTTAATTTTCACCTGTCCCAGCAGAGGCAAGAGTGGGGACTATGACTGTACAGAGCTTTAAGAGATATAGGGAAAGAAAAGAGTAGCACACATTTTAATAACATGTATATAATTCTCTAATTCAAAATACAATCAAAAATCTGTACTGCTCTACATCAACTACCACACCCCCCTTCCAGGACATGTAACAGCAGCAGGTTGCATGTGAAAGGAGTGGCAGAATCCCAGTACAAAAAGAAAGATGAACTTACGGAGAGGAGTATTTGGATTGCACTGTGAATGACCTCTAGGTACTGGAAATCAATGATGCAGCCTGTCACGGAGACGTAGGAGTAATCCTCTAGGATGCCAGGGGCAGATGGACGAACAACCCTTCGTATGCAGCCGGGTCCGTGTTCCCGCCACCAAGAGCGGTGCATTGAGATGTTAAAGGTCATGAGATCCGTTTCCTAGGAGAGAGAGGGAAAAAGTGTGAAAACCTCTGAACTTCATTACTTTATTTAAGGGAAAGGAATGGGCAATAAAAGATCTCTTCAATTATTACAAGGACAATGAGATAACTAGCTTGCCTTAACCCTCATCCCAGTAATTTTAACAGGAAAGTAGATATTAAAGTGGAGAGATGAAATTGAAAACATACATTGATTATATTGCAGTTGCACACAGGAGTTTCTGCCTGGCACAAGAACCATCATACGAGCAACTGTACAAAACACAGTGGATAGTCTGTGTTCCCATGGAATTACAGCCTGAAAAGCAATTGTGTTGCTACTCAATTAGAATGTCGCTTAAGAACTAATTTTTTTTTGACCGGCAACAGAGACAGTTTTACCCCACGATACTGGAGGCAATCTAAATTGAACTGCCACCACATTTATTTAAAATATTATCTATAAATAGTAGTTATTATTTCAAGTAAGACCACAGGCAGCCAAGGCCGACGCAGTTGCCAAAGATTCAAATGAAAAGATGCCTCCAGGCAGGCACCCATCTCTCTTTTCTCCCCTCTGATCCTCATCCAGATTACTATCTTCTCATTTTAGTGAAGAAATCACTAAATTTCTGGGAACTGATCTGGGTTTAAAATAAAAACACTAACTTTTCTTCACTCAAATCATCTTCCTGATCAGGTATTAAATCTATCCTAGTGAGTATTGGCTCCACTGTAACCCACATAGGATGTGCAATGTCTGTGCATTTTAGTAAACACGATCCCACTTCCACTTGGAGCGGTGAAAATGGCAAACATACTAGCATACTAAAGATTTTCTAATAACTTGTTTATGAAATACAAACAGGAGAATTCATTTGAATCAACAACAAAGTCTTTAGGTCACACTTAAGCAAAATACACTGAATTTGAATGGATGCCATTTAAATAAAAAAAACCTAAACAACAACAACAAAAAGAAAACAACAAAAACCCACAACTCCTCACTGGGGATAAATGAGAGTCAAGTTATACTTAAAAATAAATAATTAATTCAGATTTATGTTTCCCATTCTCAACTCCAAGGTAGCTGAAAAAAGATGTGTGTAAAATTGTCATCCAGATGCCCAAAAAATGCCCCTGGCCTACATACATGCCCTCTTGTCAGCACTGCCATGACACTGCTTTGCCCTTTGCATCCCACTCCAAAAATCTGTCCTGTCAGTCTGTCTGTGATTATTTACTTTCACTCTGACCAAAGAGCTATTTGGTGCAGATTCCACTTGGAGAAATAGTCCTTTTCTTATTCTCCTCTATTAATTGCTTCTATTCTGGCCTCATCCAAAAATTAACAGGGGAATTACCTCCTGCCAGTGAGTGTTACTGCTATACAGCAGTATGAAATGTGCTTTTGTGATCCACAGTTTTGCTCTTCGTAAGTTCTTTACCCTTTAAATGCAGACTTGTTGGAACATTATTTCCAGTTGATAAGGCATTTGTTTTCTGACTTTGCATGTCAATCCTTGATACTCGTTTAGAAAATTTTCAGCTGCAACTTGAAAACAATTTGTGAAATCAGAAGCTGACAGACAACTTGGTTTAATGAAAATATAATTAGAAATAGTCACAGGAAACAACTGAGGCTTTCTTAGTACAACAATGCCAGAGATTGCACAGTGTTAGCAAGTGCTTTTAACAACTGTCAACCCTAAAAAATGCCAGTTGTCAAGCACACACATATTCACTCCCGTGTATTTCAGGAGCTGTTTGTTGAATAGGAGAATGGGTTAATGGGTTAGTGTATATGAGATATTGTGAAGTAATGCTTCGCTACCACAACTCTGGGAATAAATTTTGATGTCCATGGCACTGTTATCACAGCTTTCTTTGCTCTTGAGAGTTTTGTAATATTTTTTCGTTGTTGTTGTTTGTAAGTTTTTTAATATTAAACCCTATTTCAGTGTTTGTACTTGGCTAGTTCATAGCCAATGGCACCAAAAATGGCAAATTTGCATAAGGAAAGAGCTTCATACTTTAAAATGTAAGAATTTGTCATGTGATTAGTACAAGCACTGTATAAATAAAATCTTTCATTTCTGGAATACTGCTATGTTTAGCTCTTGAAGTGATTAAAAAAAACCTGCTTGACTTGATGGGCATATCTAGAGATGCTGACTAGATGGTCATGTTCATATTTCAAGGCTGTTGGATTCAGGTAAAAAGGAAACAGCAAAAAACTAAAAGAGATGTCATCACAGCACTTTCTGTTTTTTAAAAAATAAATTATTATTCTGAAGTTGTGGATAAAGGCTGCAAGAAGAGATTTTCATGATGACTTTTCACTACATGTCTTACATTCTGAGCTCTCAAAGCAGGAAAAGCAGATAATGATGGCCCAGCAAAGATCAGTTTTAGAAATGCAAACAAAACCACGCAGTGCATTAGCTTGACCTCTAAAATATCACTTCACAAAATGGCACCCATAAGCTCTTCAAGCTGATAAATGTTAAGCTGTCAATCAATAAAAGGAAGCCTGACCAAAAAAAAAAATCCATATTTTTTTTGGCTGCTGAAACATACTCCTTCCTAACTACTTGGTGATACTTCATGCATAAAGTGAGTCAAATGCATCACGCATTAAAATAATTGACCTGTACCTTTACAGTAAATTAAAAATGTATAGAAAATTTGAGACTCTCTGTGATGTGTACACGTTTTCAATACCAGTGAACTTCTGAGAGTATTTCAGTATTTGTGAATTCACAGCTTGGAAACCCTGAGCGTGGTGGAAGAGCTGCTGCCCAAACACCTTATTTTCAGTCTACCTTTAATGGAAGGTAAGAATTCTTTCAGAAAGTAAAAGCAGATGCTTGAAATTTTTCAACAGAACATTTACTATCTTCCAAATGTCACAAGCAAACATTAAGCAAATATGCATAAAATGTTTAATCTCCAGCAGGTGACATAATGCAAACTGCTTACTAGAAAAAATGATGCTTCTTTATAGCAAGGGGCTTAATTTCAGACTCTGTACAAGAGAAAGCAAGCAGTCTTTCTGACTAATCCAGTTGGGATTCATTTAACAGTTGAAATTTCAATCATGGGTGGAAAATTGCTGCCTTATGAGCATATATCTTGACTTTAATTCCATACGTCAGCAGGTAAACTATATCTCCTCAGCTGGTTACCTATCAGACAGATGCCATAAACAAAGAGGGGGCAGACCACAGACAACAGGACTTCCAGGAAAATCATGTGGAACTTAGGGAGGTGATACAGGGAAAGGGAAGTCTTGTTTTCCATTGCTCGCATTTTTCAGCCAGCACTAAAGCAATATTCCCATCTGTGCTAAGTTCACTCCTGACTGTAGGATCAGCCCTGTAATGACACTTCTACTAATGTGGAGTCCCACTTAACTGTCTGTGGCTTTTTAAGCTTTTAAACTGTGTATAGGATTTGTGTTGGCTGTCAGCACAAGGATTAATTTTGATCATTATTGGAAATCATTGCTATGGCAGGTACTTTCTCTTAGGTGAGATGTAATCCCTGAAATCCTAGTAATACTGTTTCCAAGTGCTTGGAAATAATGTTTAATTTCATTATATCTGCTTATTTTCAACATTTGCTTTCAAGTGGACATTTTCTATCGGGCAGGGCTTTGAGCAACCTGATATAGTAAAAGATGTACCCACCCATGGTAGGGAGGTGGTCTAGATGATCTTTGAAGGTCCCATCTGACCCAGATAATTCTGTGATTTTTTGCTTCAATTTTTAGGTGGTGAATCCTGATAAATTTTAACAGATCATAGCATAACATAGTTTATTTTAAAGCTAAAGACCAATAAGAAGGGTGATGTCCCATTTATTTGTGTATACTTTATTCACAGTGTCTATAACAACATAAAAAATTAATGAGAAATTAAGACTAATTAAAATCACAGGTTGTAAAGACAAAAAAAAAAGATACTAAAGCTCCAGTGGAAAAAAAACCCCACAATGCAGCAAGATTGTCTTGTATACGAAACAAATATTATGCTGTGACATGATTACCATCACAGAGATTTTTTTTTCACTGCATGTTTCTGCTTTATGTAATTTCTTTTTTTTATATTTCTTTCATTCCTTGTTAATACCTAAAAAAATACACTCCAGGAAAATTGAGTGGGATAGAGGAAAAGCACTTTTTTCCTTCATAAGACAGCAGTCAACACTTGAAATTTCATAGAAAAATGCAAGAGCACAAAGGCCCAGCAAAGTGTAATGTTAGAGATATTCACTTTATTGTTGCTTGTGTGATACCTAGCCCTTCCTAACAGTTTTTATTTTATTGATAAATACTATAATGTTTATTATAAAAGAACATTAATTAGACTGGGGCATTAAATATTCCCATTCCATTACTAAGCATTCTCTGTTTTGGCTTGCAACAGTTTTTGTTTAACCAGGAGAGAGAAAAGATTTTCAATACAAACATCTGGTCAACAGGTAATAAAAGATATTATGCATAGTGCTAGGAAAGAAACAGTACATTCCCTTGCAATTCCCTACAGTAAGTAGAGCTTGCAGTTAAGATGCAGGCGTATTGGCAGGACAAGGGACACACACAAACCTTAGTATGTAATCTCAAGGCGACAATAATCCTCACTAGAAACAGAGGATGTGTTCCAGCACTGACCAAACCTGCCCTAATTGTAGAAGTACTTGAAAGCATGACCATCAGCTATTAATCAGAGACCTCCACTGGCAGCATAACCT
The DNA here is from genome assembly GCA_013396655.1 of Campylorhamphus procurvoides. Classification (NCBI taxonomy): domain Eukaryota; kingdom Metazoa; phylum Chordata; class Aves; order Passeriformes; family Dendrocolaptidae; genus Campylorhamphus; species Campylorhamphus procurvoides. Next base: position 206,042 of record WBMV01002328.1, on the reverse strand, counting down.
TAGTTTTCTATCCTGCTATTACCTGAAACAACAGGTTCTTATTGCAGCTTGCTCTGTTTGTGACCAGTTACATTCCACCTCCTCTCACTACTGCTGAACAAACAGGTCTTGGCAGATAATAGTGAAGAAGTCCATAGCCATTCCCCATTTCCAAACAGAGAAGCCTGCTTCACTAGCTCCCACATTGTCTTGATTGGGATGATTATTTTTGATTATTGACTTTTGACTCTTTTTTTCCCCGTTTGTTTTCAGTTTCAACTCTTGCCTTAGTGTTACACAGATGGCTTTTAGCTACCCCATTTTGAGAAATAAAAACCATGGTTTTATTACAAGCAAATAGTTCATTAACTCAGGAATTATTTTTCTTTAGGTGTACCGCAGAAGTTGTAAGGCACCAAGTCCTGTCTAGGGCTGGTGCCAGGGACAATTTGCATTCAGGAATAGGGAATTATGAAATTAGATAAAGATATGGCCAAAACAAGCCTTTGCCATGTGACAAGCTCCGTGTGTGCAGAGAAAAGTGGTCGTTCTGACCAGGAGACCCTGTCTCCCTGCACAGGGGGGCACACCAAACCCAATCAGAAGAAGAGGCCCACTCATTACGCTAACAAGGCGGGACTCTGGGGACACATAAAACGCATGATTTTTGGGGTGGGGGTGTGCTTTTTCGGACCTTCATGACCAGGGCACCCAGCACGTGCTGAAATAGAAACTCTCCTTTTTCTGCTAAACTTCTTTATCTCACAGATATTTGTAACTTCACTAAATTGAATAAAAGAGATTTTTCTCACAATATCAACTAGAGGTCAAAGGTAGCCCACTCAAATAATTGTGGCAGTCCTGCTAATGGGATAGAACAATGAACCATGTTGATTTCAGGCTGCTCAAGATACAATACAATACCTTGACCTCATCCTGACCATTCTCATGAACAAATGACATGAAGAGCATTCTTAAATTGAAGCTAATACAGTTTGACTGTATTAGGACTACTCAGCTGTCTGAACTGGACGTCAGATTAGACATAGCAAATTCACCTCTGTGGTAGCAAATCCAATGCACACTAAACCAGAGGAACCATGTGATATACCTAAATTAATTACCACTAAAAGAGAAAATTTGCAATAATAAGATCTTCAGATACAGACCATGAGGTAATCCCAGCATCACGGCCTGAGAGTGGTTAAGAGAGGTACAGAGGTAAAGTCATTTTTGGGTGGTGTGATTAGAGGTCCATGGCTCCCACTTACTGAGATTAGAGGTTCATAGACAGAGCAAAGCCTGTAAACATGACATCAGACCATGACTACAGGAAAAGATTTCCATATCAAGCATTACTGTTAGAAAGTTACATGGATTTACTCTTTTTCCTAATCCATGTACACTACAAGACTTGTTTACACACAACACATTTGGCTACGGGCCATGCTCCACATCTACAACCCTCCAAAAAAAAAGGATGTACAAACTAAGCAGTACTGGCTTCTCCTTCTTTTACTACTTTTATTCCTTGGGCTATAGAGAGTGTTACCAGATTTTATCTTGCCTTTTAAAAGCGAACAAAATAACTTTTGGAAATTTATTTGGAAAAGCAGCCAGATGATCTACCTAAATTATAAAAATAATTTCCCTGCATTTCATAACTGTCCACATGCTCAGGGATCTGTACACTGTCTTACAATTAGGCAATTTTAAAATTATACTTACCAAACTTACTAGCAAAGTGGTGTATGTCTTTAAGAAGCCAGAAAGCAAGAAGTCAATAGAGAAGCACACTGCTGTCCTCTTCATGCAGTGTTAGTACTAGTCACAAGAGCAGATCATAAAAACCAGCAGGGGGCTGTTTTTTGTAACTTGTTGCCCATAAAAATGAGCTCTGTTCCGTGGCAATATTCAGATCCATGCTCAAATCCCAGCTCCATGTCTTCTCCTGGTCTACCTCCCTTTTGTGGCACTTTCTCTGCCTGACAAACAGTCCAGAGAAGTAACAGAGTATGGCAGAAAAAAGCTGCAAGCCTCAAGGAATAAACAGCACGAGACAAGGTGATTGGATCAATATGAGCTTTACTTATCATTTGCTATAGGAAGTTCAACATGAGCACAAAGAACTCATGACTGCGCAGAAAAGCTATTCTGCTCAAATGGAGTGCTTGACATGTGGTTAAGCTGGGCACTTAGTTTGAAAATTGCTCTCACCTATTCCCTCTTGGTGATCCAGAAGAATGAAACAACATATATTTGGAGTGATGCCAAACTGTGAGAACTGCTTTGAGTTTTGAAAACTGGGAATATGACAAGGGTTTGTAAAGCCAAGGGTTTGTGCAGATTGGTGTGTCCCTCACTCAAGCCATATCTGATTTTGACAGAAGAAAGGAGACTAGACTGAAATGTAACTGTAATAGTGAAGAATTAGAAACACCATTGGCCATTTACAGCCACCAGCACAAATGCTGGAGGAAAACTTCTCGGGGCAGAGAGCCACGAAAGGTTAAAAATAGCTTGAAAAATCTTAGTATACAAAAATGGGAAAGCACTACAATTATGGGCCATAAAACAAAATCTGTCCAAAAGGTTCATAAACTATGAGCATTTGAAAAAGGAGTTTATATCATAAGGCAATTTCAAGTCTCAGCAAGAACATTTTAACCCATTTTTTTTCTTTTCCGTTGTTGTAAAACAAAATTGCTGAGATCCCCATGAAGTCATGCATACATTTGAAATATCACAGAATTAAAATTTGATGCCAACATAACTTCCCTCAAAGATAAGCTGCCTCAAAAAGCTATAGAAAACTCTTCCCACATTATTTTGTAATATTTTACTATTAAAGGAGAAAGAATCAGACTCGTGCCTGAGTACCTTACTGTGTTTACAGCCTCTAAGTTTTCAACAAATACATTAGCTAAGGAAATTGAGAAGACTCTTGCAATGTTGATAGAGACTGGATTTCTATAGCTGAAATGGACATGCCTGGCCTGGCTTGGTCACACTAAAGCTATTAAATCTTCTATAGGCCTCTGTACTGTCATTACTCTAATGTTACAAACCTTGCAAAACCAATGCTTTCTCAGGGTTTTAGCTCTAACATGGCTAGGAAATGCATGCAAATAGGAGACACATTTTGTGCCAAAACGCACATAATCCCATATGAGGAACAGATGCAACGTAGCCTCAAACCAAAACAGGATTTAACTTTGTTATTATCCAAATCACCATATTTTGTTCACAGTGGTTGTGAACAAAGAAAAAGCATGGGGATAAAGGCATGATTAAGAATATGTCATAACAATAATATGGTTAATTTTAATACTTTCCTTCATTTCCAGTGAGTTCTGTGCCATGTCTCTCTGTCCCAGCTCTGAAAATACCATAACATCTCTTCCTACATAAGGAGATAAATGTTATGCTGGAAATAAATGCATGAGAGAATAGGTCCTGAATTTAAAGGTCTGTCCCACACTCTGATGACATCAAAAAACACAAGAAAAAGACATTCGAAAAAACTCATCTGAATGTTGAAATTTCTGACAAGAAAAACAACTCCTTCTTTTGAGACTAACCACAGTGCTCCTACCTACATCCAGGAATACTTTTAGTTATTGATAGGCCAGTTTAAGCAACTGCTGTTGTGTTCTCTGCTTTGCTTGCTCAAAGCAATGCAGTTGTTCATGATATTGCCAACTCTTGTTTTATGGCAAGTCTGGTTATGTTCACTACTTTTGCGAATGCCTCCATTCCCAGTGACAGGAAATTAAACTAAGAAGTTGGTCTTTTTATAAGCAAGTGAGCTGAAGAAGAAAGCTTCAAAAATCACAAGCCCTGCTGCTAGGCACTTCCAGTCTGTGCTGTAATTTGCATTACTTGCTGCTCTTTCCTTAAGCTGGGCTCCTGGACTCTAGATGGGAGGTTTCAGTATCACAAGTTCAGATCACAGCTATCCAGAGCATCACGTGCCAGTGTCCCCCATCTCGGACAATCATGGATCCATGAGAGTATAAGAAAGGGCCAACTGTTTTTTAACTGTGTGATCAAGGAGAATGATCCAAGTACACCCTAAAAGCTTAAAAGAGGTAATAAGAAATACCCAATTTTATTTATATATAATTCAAACTGCAACATTTCATGCCACTTTCATCAGGAGATCCAAATTTTAATTTTAGAGTGTGTGCAAAGAGCAACCAGAGTAATGTGCTAATTCACTACATCCTTTGAGAGAACTCCTATACAACTCATTGAATAAGACTGCCATTAACAGATTGCTAAGAACTGTCTACATTGCTGAAGCCCTTCTGAAGACTCAGAATACAAAATGAGACAGGAAACAACAAGCAGCAGAAGTGTATTAAACTGCTAAGGGTGTGTTTTCTTATTGCTTTCATTTCATACAAATGAAAATGAAAGTGAAATACAAGATGCTCTCAGAAACATACACTTCCTCATGACACTTTTGTTTCTATATTTCTTGTCTGTGATATCAGGTCATCATATTTTTGCCAGTCCTCAAGTTTTGTTGTGCTGTTTGCCAAGAACCTTGGCTTTAGGCACAACAATCCTTTTAGCAGATCAATCCTTTTATCACTGACTTTGTTTGCATTCTGATGGAGCAATGACAGTCACCAAAATGAAACTGGTAACTACTTTTTAAGTAGCAAATACAGTCCCTATAGAAACTTTAAGGTCAAATGATGAAATTTGAAATCCTCCCTTTCCTAGAAGTGAAGTACTGATGACTACAGAAAAGAAAATCTGCTGTAGCACAACACAGTTAATATGATTTAATTATTCACTTCACATTGATTACAGTCATTAGCCCACACTTTAGCTCCCTTGAAACATTTTATGCATTTATTTAAATATATAAATATAGGCATACAGTGTATTTTATTTATGTACACATGATATGTATATATTTGTATATTTATATATTTCTGTAGAAATTCATGACTCAAAAGTGATTTTCTGAGAACAACTGCCAACTGTGGTCAAAGAAGCCAGCCTTAACCATCTCCTTCAGCAATGCATTGTACCCTGGCCTTAATCAGATTAATTTAATTTGCAGCCTAATTTACCTCCAAACCTCAATTATTCTCACAGACATTTACATAAAGAGAGTTTTAATTTGTTCTCTCTAATTTTCAGAGGACTACTTCAGGAATAAGGATCCCTTTTTCTCTGACATACCCTCTCTATGGTAAGTCTACACTCCTCATAATCAAACTTATAAAATTCTTTTAATGAGATTATTAAAAATTATCTGACAGTGTCCAGTACCTTTTGGGTAATTTCATGTTTGTCATGCCAAAGGAAATCAGTGAGGTGCTGAGTCTAATTATAATTTTTTAATTCTGAAGAAATTTCTCACAGAAGTTCCTTTAATCAATTTGGTCAAATATGATCCTCAGAAATGTATTTTTAATTCACAAGGTAACTATAAAAGGCTCTGCTAATAACTTCAGGTCTAGGTGGATTACTTAATAATCCCATTAACAGGTGTTATATAAACCTGGTTACTTTAGGTGATGAATAAAGTTGCAGAGAAGTCTAACCATCCATTCATTCTTTAGCAACACAGACTTGCTTGCAATCCTTCATCATGCAATTTTTAATGTATTCTCCTCTAACCAATAAGAACAAAATGAGACCACCACAAGGATAAAAGAGTATGTGGATACTTGAAATGATAGTTTAATTTCACTCTCAAATTTGAAATAATAATAACAGAGAAAGGGATGAATGATAAATATGTTTTTGATAGAATGCTGGAGTTTTGAATGACAGCAGGACATACCTATAAAAGGACAAGTAATATTAACATCAGTTTACATGTTTACTGAAAACAAAATCAAGACTACTAAATAAAGAGTTTCCTCAAATATATATATATAATATGAATTTTCAGTTTGCCTGAGGGGAAAAAAGAATCAAAATATTGTCAGTATGATTCATTTTTCTGCAAGCTGATGAGTATCCACAAAATCCAATACACTTTGGAAATCACTAATTTTTAAAATAAATAATAATCATTACTAACATCACTAGCATTTTCACTTTGTGTTTCTAATTTTAATACTGTTTTTAAAAGCAATGATATAAGGATGTCAGTGTGGTTCCAGACGGCAACAGAAAGCCTGAGAATTCTACAAAGCTAGAGTTGATTTGACAAGCATGTGTGTGCATTGCTTAATTTCAACAAGCACCCCATTGACATAAGGGACCTACATATATTTGCTGGATTAGGGCAAGTAAGAAAAGCAGTAAGAAATATAAGAGAGGAAAAGGAGGAGAAAGGTATGAACATGTGTTATATTCTTATCAACCTAATTGTATACTTCCTGGAGATAATACAGAATCTCTTTTCAGCATAGCCTATCCTATACAGAGTTGTGCAGCTAGAAGGTCAGTTATGAGAGGAAGGGTCTCTTGAACAAATGGGACATATTTTGCTATAAAACTCTAGTTAAATCTATGAAAATAGCCCACATTTAGCCATTGGTAATGCATCCACAGGCAGCTGTAGTGGATGTTACAATTTCAGGTACAAATGTTGTTTTAAGAATATGTTTTTAAAGGTGAATTTCCCATCCAGTCTCTCAGTGAGGAAAAGGAACATGAAGAGAGCAGATGTTATTTACACTTACTTTATTCCTCACATATAGTCAGCTCATGTCTGTGTGCTTGTGCTGGTTTTGAATTGGATAAAGTTATTTTTCTTCAGAGTAGCTGGTATGGGGTTTTGTTTTGGATTTGTGCTGAAAACAGTGTTGATAACACAGGGAAGTTTTCATTATTGCTGAGCAGTGCAAGTCAAAGTTCTTTCCTGCTCCTCTTCCCACCCCACCAGAGAGCAAGCTGGAGGCTGGAGCTGGAAGGAATGTGGTTGGGACAGCTGAAGGAGCTGCCTGGTGCTGGAGAAACTAAGTTCCATGACAGCACTAAATAGCAAAGATAAAGACAAATTCAGTGCTAAGCATGTCTGGGGGAGACAGTAGATATGATAAAGCAGGGAAATTTTAAGATGCGAAGATATTAAGTAGGATGGGAGAAAGTTTCCTGCCTTTTCTTGCTCTCTGGCCTTGCAGACTTCCCCACTGCTCCTTTTTCACTCATTGCCTCTTCTCAGAGTCACAGACTTCGTGATAGTTTTGCTTCTTAGAGCACTGCTGAGGGCTGGCTGGATGATCAGCTTTAATTGCTTGCTGGCAGGGTACAGGCTGCGCGACTGTGGACATGAAAGTAGCAGCTCAGGTGAAAGCATCTGTGGGCAAGAACAGAAATGAGCCCTGCCCAGGAATGCTGCCTCAGCATCATGTATTTGGGTGTTGCCTAACAAGGCTGGGAATCGGGAAACATGATGGGAAAAAATCTCACCAAATGCCTGCCCCTCTTGGTAGTTCTAAATAACTTTCATGTCTTCACATCTTTAACGCTGCAAGTCTTAACATCCACACATTTGGTTTTAAATGTAAGTTGCATAGTAGCGACACAATCAAGCAGCCATTGGTAATGCAGACCCTTAGGATCTTTGGACAGCTTTGACTTAGACCCCTTTCAATGTACCTGTGGGACAGGGAAGCACACAACACTGGACCAGAAGGATCTGAGATGACAGGATAGCTACACATGCATAGCTACAAAGGCACACCAACATGCACACCTGAAAACAGATACACCTTCAAGCTCTCCACTGAACTTTCCTTTCCTGTTTGGAATCAAAATAGATTTTGCCAACTTGATATTTTCTTTTTAAAAAATACAACTACTCATGCAAACACAAGGAGAGCATTAAGTCATTCACATACTGTAAACAGGAAGGTTTTTGCACAGCAGGCAGAACCTTATGGGGAGGGAGTACTTTAGCTTTGAAAGTTTGAAGAGTAGGTAAACACATGCAGAGATCTGAATTTGGTAATCCTTTTAAACACTGTAGTTGTTATTTCTGAATTTTTCCATTTCCAACAAAAAAGGTGAATATTATACAGTAAAGACTTATGACTTTAATATGGAAAATTAAATATCCTAATGGCAAAAAAACCCACACAAACAAAAATCTTCTGAAGTTCATGTTCTGTTGAATTTTAAATGCATTCAAAACAAAGCAAATTTTCTGCTGAAAATGCACTTCCAAAGTCAAAGTACTAAAATTCAGGAACTAAACCCATAAGTCTTAAGGTTTTTCTCTGAACAAGCCAGCTTTCTACAAAACACCTAATTTCTAAGAAAGTAAACAATTTGTTTTCCCTGAAATAAAAATCATAAAACCTGACAAACTTTATACAAGGATTATGTCTGTATAAATTCTTCAGAGTTCTGTCAGTAAAGGAAAAAGGAGAAAACAGCTCTAAACAAAGAGGTTTGCTTATGTTCGCTTTAAATGCTGACACAGATGATTCTTTGGACAATCTTTAATCTGTAAGAACTTTACTTGGGTGATTGTGCTAAGTCATGAATGAAAAGAAAAAAATAATCAAAATCTAGACAGAATAAAAAATTCCTATTAACACAGCATCAGTAAATCACACAGAAGTAAAACACATATTGTCACAGCCAAAGCCTGGTCACAGAGTGGTACTATTTCAACTAGACTGATATAATTAAATTGACATAACTTCCACCAACATAGAAACAACAATGATGTTATAAAGGCATTTTAACAATTTATTTTATTATATGGAGAATAAATCATAACAGGATGAGAAAGTTTTGTAATAAAAAGCAAAGTAATGACCACTGTTGCGGCTATACTATTTCAATGGTTTAATTAAAACTAAAATTTAACGCCTAACTTGCTATTTAGCCTGGTGAACTGTAAGAGTAAGTTGCATTTACAGAGTAAATTTCAACTGGCCATTCACTGAAGGTGTGACTCAATGTCCACAAAAGAATTTTTTTTTCATGTTAGACAGTTTTAAGGAAATTGGAAAGCCTGTTTCATCTGTACCCAACAGCTTCACCAGTAATCTACTAAATTCTAACCCTGATGTATCAAGTTTGTGGAAATACTGAACAAATGAACATAAACAAAATGTTCTGCTAAGCAACTCAACATCAAACATACATTATGCAGACCTGCTGCATGTTTCAGGTCAACTGAGCTTTGTAAAACATTCCTAGTGAGAAATGTTGAACTTATTTGTCTTGAATGGCCAATATTCGCAGGTGTATAAAAATCAGGTATGTTTTTCAGTCTTGTCCTATTTGGTTTTCATTGGGTTTACTAAAGAAAGAACACTCATAGCATCTCAGTACATATCAGTGTCTGTCTCTCCATCCCCTTGGGGCATTTTAACACTTTTGCAAATGAAGAAAGGTCTCATGTATATTAACTTACCTAAAAATTGTACTAAAATAAGAAACTAGAAAGAGAAGGAGGACTCTAGGGAAAGTTTGTCTTTTTCTGATAACAGAAAAACTGTAAGAAAGATTGATGTCAATGCACAAGTATAAAAAGAGGCATAATTACTTCTGCTGTTCATACAACCATGTGCAATGCATATTTACTAGGGTTTCAACAATATGATGATTGAATGTTGTCAGGCAATGAAATTACTACATTTTTGGGAGAATGGCCGTCAGAATTGTGAATTGTTATCAAATTATAAAAATATATTATGTACCCATTAAAAGGAGAATAAAAGAAAAGAAAAGCTTGCTCCACTGGAAAGGTGAGGCACAGACTGACCTTTTCCTGCCTGCTGCATTCAGGTAGGATGTCTGGACTCAGAAGAAGATCCTGTGTGAGCCAACTAAGTTGAAACAAAACAGGGTGCTTGGATCAGGTGAGAGGTTTAAAATCCTAGAAACTGCTTCAGGTTGATCAAAGACCATGAGTGGGCACAGACTTCGCTGGCAAGCCTTGGTTGTTGCAAAAAGAACAAGCAGCCAAAGAGTATGTTGTCACAGAGTTTTATGGGCAGAGGAGAATGTTTGAAGACTGGGCTGAGGAAAACTCTCAAAAATGGTGAGACGAGCTGTATTGAAAAGAGGCAAAGGAGTTTTTCAGATCTCACCTGTTTTGTATGTATTCCCAGCCAAGGAGGATTGATAGTTCTTATTTCCCATTTTCACACTTAAACACACATGAGAAAAGTAACAAAAGTCCAGCGTAGGGTTTAGAAGGAAACATAGATTTAAAAAAAAAAAAGGACAGCCTACGAGTAGACAATCAGAGGCAAACTAGTGATCAAAAGAAGAGAGAAAGGGAAACTAGGAAACACACTCATAAACATGTAAACTGTAGTTGCTATTCTAAAGAGTATATGACTTCAATTTTAGGTGAGAAAGTAAAAAAAAAAATCAAAATAGGAGAAAAACAAGAAGCTGCATGTTGGGGAGGCATAAGGCATTATCTTAAAAAAGTCTGAAAAATACTCCACAAGACTGCTGGACTGTCATGACCAGGACAAACTGATGAGTGGGAAAAGAGAGAATGCATGCAAGAAAATGGAAGTGCTTAGGACTGATCTGATCGAGCCCTACATAGCAGCAAACATAGTACAGTTTGAAGCAGGGAAGTCATCAGAGGAGAGTTCCCAGTTTAACTCTTGCAATACTCACTTTCAGCATAATTTCTTTCAATTCCTCACCATTACTTTTACATAAAGCCACATGTCTTATACTAAAGAAACCACCTGGGTCTTCTGTGTCATTATATTTTTTTTAGATTTATGTCTTTTTCAGCAGATATGAATAATTTATCCTTTATTGTTCTATTTTCATAATATATTCTATTTTGCATATTTTGATCTGTGCAGAAAACAGCTGCAAAAATTACATGAATCACATTTGGTGAAATGCTGTTCAACTGAAACCAACATACCTTTGTCTGTTGATTCCACTGGAGTTAAAGTTTAATTCCAGCTGCATTACTTCTGCTTCTGTCTCTGCTTAAATTTTCTACATCCCATGTTGAAAATTTGTCCTTGCCTCCCAGACCCTACTCATCCCTAACTCAGCTGCCATGCTGGATAGGTATTCCCATCACAATCTTTGCTCCTTTAAATTTTGCCAACACATAGGTGCTTTTTACTCTGCTTTTTTAATGCCTAAAGAAATAAAGATTAGGTGAAAACAATTAACTACTAAAAATTAGAATATTTAAAAATATTCTTCTGTAAATAAATCAGAGACTTTATTTCCATATACCATGGTCCAATATGCAAACAAAATATATATCCATGGGAATTTCTGCTCCAGAACACGAGATGGTGGCAGTGTGGAACAGTATCTCCTTTTATAATATATGCAAGTTCACCCAGAATACTTTGCTCTTTTTCAAAGTTATTTATAGCTACAAGCCCTTCCATACTACATAAATAACAAAGGCAGAGAAAACATAATTCCAAAACTACACTACAGGTTTGCATCTCTAGTATATTTGTTTTCCTGCCCCTGCTAGATTAGATTCTCTTCTGGAGAAAATGGGCAATGAAATGCATTGACACACCTGCACTGAAGTGAATCCAGAAAAGAACCTTTAGCTGGCTAAGGAATTTGGTCTTGGGAATGTAGTAGTCAGAGAAGAACAAAAATCAGGCATTGGATTTTAGCTTGGGAAAGCCAATAGTAAGAGAATAAGAAAAACCAACAGCTACGAATACTGCCAGCATCGGTTGGGTAATTAGAGTTTCTGCAGCTGCAACAATCTAGGCATTAATGGCATTGCTGTTTATAGCCATAGAGTAATTATTAAAAGTTTAGAAATCTTCTGCGATGAGGTTTAATGTTGCACATTAGACTTCCAGTCAGATAACAACTGCCATCATATTTTGCAGTATTGTCTATTGCTGATAATAATTCCAGGTGTCTGACCTGAAAAATAAAATGGTGCAACTATTATCTGTTAATATTTAACCCCTGCCATGTTCAGAGAAGTCTGCTTTCCTATTTTTTTGCTTTCAGTTTTCAGGATATTTGAGTGGATTGAGAGAAGTATTTTCACTAATTTTTATAGCAAAATTAGTTTGCATTATGAAACAGTAAATATTGCTAATATTTCTCCTATTTCAGTATTTGATTTTGTCAACTGTATAAAATGTTAAGTCTGAAATCGTGTTAATGTTGATTAATTAAGTCAAGGCCATTACAGTCCTGCATTTTCATAGGTTCAGTTTTTATGTACATATTGGCTGTCTAAGAAAGGAGGGAAGTAGCTCCAATTCAGCCTTATGCTTTTGCCAAATCTTGATGTCAGGCTAATTCAGCTCAATCTTTTTGTTGCTCCTTATTCCACCAGCTAAAATAATTTTTCTTGATGGGATCTCTTGTACATAATGCACTTTTCAGGGTTTGGGTTTCTTTAAGGTCTTAGTGTTGCAAACAGATGAGGCATGAGTCTCCTTGAAGGAAATCCTCAACCACTTATCTAAAGCAGGATTATTGAGTTTTCTTTAAAAATGTTTCCCAAGAAGTACAATGAGGAGTGGCATCTGTCCCACCCTCTGTCTGCTTGTCTTTCCAGTTCTTTAGAAATATCTAAAAGTGGCACCTGACAGATATCATCTGTACTGACAGAAACACTAGTAGAGTGTCACAAATGAAATGCTGGGGGCAATGTCACCATTAACATCTTCCTGCTCAGTTTAGGCATGACGTTTTTTCCAGAAGCACAAGACAATGTAAAATAGATTAGCAGTACCAGCCAGGCAGGGAGATACCATCAGTACCAGCAGCAAACACATAATTATTCCCACTGCATCACTTCTCAGATGTCACAGGAAAAGCCTAAACTTTCAGTTTTCTAGCATGTGGCTTGTCTTGCCCAAGAGTAAAATTGTGCCATAGCAGAGGAAGAGCCCTTTTATTCTTTAAAAATTACTACAGATTTCCAAGGAAGACTAGAAGTCTACTGGAAAATCACGTGTTTCCCTCAGTGTTCTTCTATCAGTTGTTTATGCTGTCAGTCCAACATCCAGTGTTGACTTCAGTGCTGCTAATGACAGTGCAAGAGAGAAAAAAGGGTAAACACAGCAGCTAATGGTAAGAACCTCATTTTAAAATGATTTAAAATTAGTTCTTTGGAAATTTTCCCAGATTTCACATCTGCCCTGGCACAACAGTCTAAATTTCAGAAAGCAGGTCTCACTGGAGATGCAGTGAGAACAGCTATACTTAGAATGACTGCTTTCCTTCTCTCCATTTGAAATATTGTGTCAGCTACTTATTCTTAAAAAAAATAAAATTCAGCTAACCAGTGGAAACAAGACCAATTTTTTTATAAAAGCCACAGATCACTTTCCAGTTCCAAATATTTCTGTTGCAATACCAAGAGCAGAGAAGGTATAGAAATAGACCCCTCTGACCAACAGAGCTCCAAACAGGTAAGATGCTTCTTTTGTTGTCTCAGTTCTGAAATATTTTTACATGTTTCCTGTATTTCAGTCCTTAATTGTAATATGGAAGTGATAGTTAAAGTCAAGACAAAAAATACAGTCCCTGACATTGATGCTTTGGATAGCTTTTCTATATTACAAATATCAGATTCAATTTTATACATTCGTAGAATGGTTTGGGTTGGAAGGGACTTTGAAGGTCATTTAGTTCCACCTCCACTGTCATGGGCAAAGACATTTTCCATTAGATCAGGTTGCTGAAAACAACTTGGTCCTGAACACTTCCAGGGATGGGGCATCCACAGATTCTCTGGACAGCCTATTTCAGTGCCTCACCATCCTCTCAGTAAAGAATTTCTTCCTAAAATCTAAACTAAATCTTCTGTCTTTCAGTTTAGAGCCATTCCCATTTGTCCTATGTCCTACATACCCTTTTAAAAAGATCTCTTGCAGGCCTCTTTAGGTACTGGAAGGTGCTACAGGGTCTCCCAGGAGCCTTCTCATCTCCAGGCTGAACAACTCCAACTCTCTCAGCCTGTCTCCATAGAAGTGCTCCAGCCATCTGATCATCTTTGTGGCCTCCTCTGGACTCACTCAAACAGGTCCACATCCTTATGTTTGGGCTCCAGAGGTGGACACAGTACTCCAGGTGGGATCTTTTCTCTCCCACAGATTTTAATTTTTAGAGTATCTCCATTCCTATTGCTCAGAATATACAGCCATGTAATGTTAAAAAATAAATGCTAAAATAAATCATCACATGACTTCATGAAAATCTTTGTGTCTATTCACAATATTGCCAGATAGGGAAGAACAATGACAGCATATATAAAAGATTCCCCTAATTTCTAACAAAACAAAAAGAAAATATTCTAGTGCATTTCATTTCAAGATGTCCAAGAATAAAAGGAAACACGCTATACAGACTGACTGGCTATTATTTTGCCAGGTTCTTAAATTATACTACATGAGTTTGAAAATAGTGCAAAACTCATTCAGAGTTTCCAAGATACTTGTAGTCCCTTTTTCCCTCTCCTTGTGAGGAGAGTGAGATAAAAAAAACCTTAGTAAGAAAGAAATTACAAAATTGTTTAATAAACTTGCATTTCCTTTCACAACCCACAGAACATTTAAGTAAGCCATTGTTTATTTCAGAAGGAATTTTTGTGTTTTGCAGAGGACTATTTATTTTTGTGTAACACACAATGGCAGAGTGGCCTCTCTTTTCCTTATATAGCTAAGGGTACACATCCCCATGCACAGCCCTTCCAGTCCTTTCTCCTCCCTTGACTCTCCCCAAAGTAATCCTTTGAATGGAAGCCCCACTTCAAAACCTTGAAAGAGCTTTTAAAAATAAAACCAAACCCTTTAATGGGGCCTGTAAGGCTCCATTTTTGTCTCATGGCTATGCATCTTATAGAGAAAAGTTTTGAATTGACAATGAAATTTTGTTTGCTCTGCAGATCTTTTAAGGCAATGATTTGCATGTTCCCATAGGACCAGGGTACATCTTGAGACAATCATGGGCTCTGGTGTGCTGAAAAGGTTATTCAAGAGAGCCCAAGGGCAGCCATAGTCTTGATTCATGTACCTTTTGTCCATGGTAAAGCTTCAGCATGCTCATACAGTATTGGCCATTATTTTTTATATATTTGAGATCTTTCTCATTTGCTAGTTCTGTGCTTTAAAGGGTCCATAAGTCAGCAGTTAATTACTTAAAATCTTACAGATGACACTTGAATATCTATGTGACTGTAAATGCACACAAACCTCGTTCTTGACAGGTAAAAGAGAAAAAAACAAAAGCAAAGACAAACAAAAACACGGATAAAAAAAGCTACCCTTAGTTCAAAGAATAAGAAGGGAAAAAAAAAAATCAAGGTCCCTTAGCTCAGCTGAAGGAAAACTGACTGCTGATGATACAGAGTGGGAGACTAAAAGATTATTTATTAAATGTTGAAGATTGAATTATGATAGTGGAGTTACTGTTTGTTAAAGCAATTTCACTTAGCTCAGAGGACTGTACAGTCAATGAAACTGGGTAGAACAGAAAGGGCTATTTGAATGGATGACCTGGGATTATGGTGTGAACTGTTCCTCATATGACGTGTCATAAAAGGGATCAGCTTCTATAATAACTGAGCCTTCTTCAATCAGGTGGTCTCCCCAGGGTACCAAATTTAGTGACAACAAGCAAGTAATAACTAGCATTACTACTAGAGAACAGTCCAACCATCTGACTGAAACTCTGACTTTCCAGTTACTTTATATCAAACAAATTTTTAAAGATTTGAATTAATATTTAACCAGAAGGATGAACTGACACAAGCTTCCATTATCTTCCCTTGATAATAATCTCTTTTTCTTTAACTAAAGAGAACAGAGGAAGATTTTTATGGAGGATAGCAACTTCTGAGTCAATTAATAGCAAGCAGAGTGACAAAGAAAGAACCTTAAGCATCTCAGAAGCAAAAGAGATAAAAAGAGAATTTTGTCTTCCTTTATCAGGTCATTGGTTAAAGCTTATGTCTAATTTTACTAATTCTTACTGCTTATTAGATGAATCTGATTTGTAGAACCATGCAGCCCATTCACCACTTATCTAAAGTATTTCGAAGGCACACAGTAGGAGTTTTCTTACAGGGTATTAAAAGGAAACAAATAGACTTTCAGGCGAAGAGATCAATCTCACCTATCTTCAGTAGGTCTAAAGTGTCTAAAAGTTAAGCACCTCATTTCACCCAATTGTCTATCCCTCCTGGAAAGGGAGATGTACCTCTAAAGGGCAGTGGTTCCTACAAATGGCTATTTAAAAGTAGTGTGACAGGCCTCTGGAGGATCTCTCACTCTTTCTGCTGAGGGTGGAAAGAGCCCATGTAATCAAACTAGACTAGTTTGAGATGATTAATCCTCCAAAGTGTTTTGAAATGTAAATCAAGATTTTTAAGCCAGGAGACAGGAGCTGCACTAGACGCATTTACTTAATAAATGTAATTTTTTCCCCATCATTTAGAAGTACTGATGAGGCTAAAACCATTTATATGTATAAGTTGCTTTCAAATCCTGGAAGATGATGTATAATAAGGTGACTACTTCATATTTTTAAATAACATGCTGAAAAGTTGAAATATAGTCATTTCAGAAGCAGGCAACAGCTTGGCTTTCTTTAAATGTAGTAATCGTACCAATAAATTATGTTAGTAATTATTAATAATAATATACCTCTTTAATAAACCAGTTCATTCCAAGTTGACATTTCTATATTTTTATTCTAGTGGTGAAAAACTAATCCAATTTCCAACTATAAATAATGCTGTTATGAGCTCCTCGAATTTCAAAAGATGTTGACAAGTAGAGGATAAAGGAGAAGAGGAATAAAATTATTAAGGAACTGAAAAGGCTGTTCCAAAGCCCAGCTGAATAGCTGGACAGGCTTAACATTCTGAGTACCAGATATTCCAAAGCAAGACAATATGTTCAAGTGCATAAGCTGGACTGGGACACTTACAAGAGCATAATGGGGTCCTAAGCAGAAAGCCAGTGGATGTTTGGGAGCATGGCAAGGGTAACTTTCTGGGCAGCCTCACAAGTTTGCAAGACCTTCATCCACATTGTTCTTAACAGTAACCACTGAGGACTGGCTTAATCTGTTCCCAGGAGAGTAAAATGCTGAAAAAAACATGGAAATGTCATGTTGTTCAAGCCTCTTCTGTAAGAGAAGCTTTGTAATTCACCTTCACACAGAAAGGGCAAGTAGGTCTTGGAGAACCTAAATTATGTGGTATTGTGGCACTGCTGTCATTCTGTGGAGGTGTCCAAAACATGTCCAATTTGCAATGTAAAACTGGTCCAGCACTAAAACAACAGTTGACTTCAGACTGTTCTGTCAGACTGCCATTGCTTTTATCTAACCTGTTCTCTGTTCCCTTCTGTATAAACTTTACCTCTCCTGGTGTATTAGACATTTTAAAACTGGAATATTTGCTCTACCCAGAAGGATTTTCTGGAAGAACAGAATACTCTCTCTGTAACTTATACACATTTATATTTGCACCACGCATAGGAAAATAAAACATATTTTTTGTGTACTCACAATTTATCAGTATCTACAAATAACCATTTCATAATTATTTGACTTCCACCAAACTACAAAATGTGAAAGCAACCTGTGCTCCCTAAGTAGACAGGAGTACAAAAATTAGTGTGCTTCAAGAATGGCTTGGCATTTTGTAGCAAATAACATGCTGCATTTATCAAACTGAAAAGAATCTTTCCTCAGGGGGTGCATAATCCTTTCTGCTCCTTGCCTTATAATAAACTAGATTTATCCCTAACCTTCTCTTCTGGATAAAATTTTGTAGACTTACTACATATAGATTTTAAACCAAATCTGCAAAGATATTGCTTTCCAATTTTCTCCAGAAAGCAGTCTTAATTCTTCAAGGAAGTTGCTTCCTACATTTCTTTTTGTAGAGATTCCAGGCACAGAAATCACACCATTAATCTGCATAAAAGTGAAAAAAAAAAGTTCAGCAGCCAATATTTTGTGTGTCTATTTTAATAGTTGCAGTTACTCTTGCCTGAATTCTGCACTTACTGCCAGTTACAGAATTGTGTAAAATATGAAAGTACAAACACAAATAATACTCCATGTCTAAGAGTCAGCAATTTTTTCAGTGAACAGAGGGCAGTGGATAATGCTAAGCAATATCAATGACAGTTTGCCCAAGTCCAGAGAGGAATGCAACTTCAAAGAACGTGCTATAAAAGATGAATATGTGATAGAAAAACATCTCAAATGGTCCTTTAAAGATAGCATGAAAATAGATTGTCCAATAATTCACTACATTTTTTCAGTAACTTTTCATCACTTATAGCTTAAAGTTTCCAAAGTAAAATTTGCAGACTGAATAAAGAAGTCAATATTATTTTTTTTCTAATGAGATGTAGTTTTTTCACATGTATAATTTGAAGGCAAACTGGGTTAGCAAGGTTAGCTTGCCCAATAGTCAAACATCAGCTTTACTGTATTCAGAAATAGTAGAAAATATCTGTGAAACCAAATCAAACAAAATTCACATTTTCTCTGAAAAGCATCCAGCCTTATCTGCATAGAGAAAGATACAGACTTGAATCTGGCAGAATGGCTGCTCTCTTGTGGAGAAAGTCACGTTTTCCTAAGTTAATAAGGTGTCTCAGTTCAAGAGAGAACTAAGATATCTATGTTGACCAATAAATAATCCCTCTCCTTTAAATTTAGAGAACAGAACTTTAATTAGGAAAAATATATGTAAAGGAAAAAAAATAACAGTTCTTAATCACAACACACATATATATATGTATATATACAACAACAGTCTGCAACAAACCCTTCCACCCCCAAATGACAAGGCAAAACAGTCTAAAAGGTCCTCTTGGCTACTACCCAAAAAGGGAAATGTGATTATATCCACGGACAGCCGGCTGGGCTCTCTGACCTGTTGGTGCAGGTGATAGCGGTGGTCTAGTCGGGAGTGATGGTCGTATTCTGATCGAGAGTAGTGGTTTCCTCCTGTCGAGGTCCTGCTGCTCCTCTGGATCCGACAAGCTGCCCCAAGATTTTCTGAGCCCCATTTATGTACCCTCAGTGAGCACCCAGTCCCTCCCCCAGGGCGGGGACTCACACAATGGGTGATTAGCTCTATGAGTCATGGGGTATGGTTGAACCGTTGATGGCCCATTAGCAGCCACACCCCCTCAGGCTGGGTGTGAAGGTGCTAACAGCTTCCTGAGCAACTGCTGTGAATGGTCCATTGTTCTTGGGGAATGAATAGAGGGTGTAGAATACATAGCTTTAATCACCCCCACACAGTGATAACTGGTCCCTCCTGCTGAACTAGGACATAAGGCTACAACCAATATTTGTCCTCATGGAAAAGGTTGCCATGAAAGAATAAATGTTACAAAAATTAATTACACTAAGATAACTGAATTATTTTTGCAAAGATACAAGTTTCAAGAAAGTTATGAAAAAAGTTCTCATGCATACATGAAAAGAAAGATATGATGTAGGGTTGTGTTTAGTCTATTGAATCCAGCTCATGGGTATGAAATTGAAATGCAATAGCTATGAAATAACTTGAGAGTAAGTGACATATGTGGTCAGAGCAATAGTGCATTTGATTTCTCTACCATATTAGAGTCCAGGCTCAGGGCAACACAAAAAATAAAAGTGGTGGCTTCATCCTGTGATTTATTAAAAATAAAAGATCAAAATCTTAACAATTTTCCAAATTATATTTTTGAATTAAAATAAACAAAACAAAATACCCCCAAACAATTCTCAATTCATAACAGTCTGATGTGTACCACAGTCTCTAATTTGCTGGCTTTTCCGGGAAGCAGCATCTGCATTCACCATGTTGTGAATGGTAAAAAGGCACAAATGGATGCAGCACCCCTATGAAAATGAAATCCTTCAGTATGTTCATGAATAAAATAGGAGAATATACATTGCGCACTTATATATTACCTCTTTATTGACTATACGTAGTGAAGCAAAACCAGAAGTTCTTCCCTCAGAAAGATGGATTGGAGCTTTCCTCCGACTACAGTCAGGATGAGAATTTGACCTTTTAGCTACATTTAAAAAAAAAACCAAACTTTGGAAAACCTGCGCTCTGTTGCCTGTCATAAAGCTTAACCTTGTACAAAATCCATAAACAACACTGTCTCTTTCTGTGTGGATGCAAACAGGAGGACCATTGCCTAACCACAACACCTGTTTTTTACAAATAACTTTTGCTGTAACAGCAGGAATTATGAAATAGCAGAAAAGCAACTCTGACATCAAACACCAACTGATATGTCCTTTATCTCCATATAAATAATGATGTAACTCCTTTTGGATGACAAACGACTGAATGCACACACTAGCTGTAAAGATTTGCCAGCAGACTTGTGTTCTGAGATCCATAAAGTGATGGAAAGTGCCATCTTCAAGTAATCAGGCATGTTTTGAAGCTACCAGCAGCATCTTTATATAATCAACACTGACAAAGATGACATTTATGTAAATTGCTTTCTAAATGGCGATTGCAATAAGTAACTGCTAAACTAAATTTCAGAGAAATTATGGCTTTAATTTACGGCACTTGGGAGAATTTTTCTATCTATTTTTTTTTCAATGCATCTGTAAACATGAAAAAAATCTTTTATAATGCTATGAGAAATGCTTTATACCTCCCAAGGAATTAACCATTTCTGCAGAACATTTCTCAGACAGATTTGAAATAATCCAGTTGTTTAGTGACTAATTATCATGCAATTTGCAGATTTTAGATCTCATGAAAATGGTGATTTTTAGAAAATAGGAAAAAAAAAGAATAGATAATTATGTACTCCTAAGGATACTGTGTCATCAGTTTTTACGCTATAATTAGGAAGAGGTTACATTACTGTATAGAAAAATAAGAGCTGACAGACAGTGAGGCTGCATAATTAAGACACCACGTCAGTGTTGATGTCAGATGTAAGGCCAAAGAACAAACAATTTCCTCACTCAGAAAGATGCACTCCCATAGTGCTGTTGCTGGTATGAAATAGGATTTATGTGTAATGAGGGACACCAGATTCAGGTGTCATTGGCAAAGCTATGACTTTTAATACCATTTTGAGCACCTAAGAACATTGTGCAGGAGAAATATACCAAATGCTTCAGAGACAGAACAATATATGGGAAGAAAATATAAAGTTCCTTTTGAGCACCTCAAATGAGTTCTTAGTTTCTGTCTACCCAAATATCAATAATTCATTCCATGACTAAATAACTCCTTGTCATTAGGAGTTTTACTGAAAGACTGAAATAATTCTGAAACACTGCAAATTTTGGCAGACAGCTGAAGAAGGCGTGGTTCTCAGTAATTCAGATTCCCTCTGTGACTCTGAAGACTCCTAACTTAAAAGAGAAGCCAAAACCAAACTAAAACAAAATAATTTCCAATCTAACTTCTGAAACACAGGCTCACTAGATTTTTAGTGCAGGTTGTCTTTCAACCTATTCCCATATCTATCCACAAAACTCTTTCCAGAGCTTTGTAAAAATGTAAGACTTGCAGTATAAAAGACCAAACTTGGCAAAAATATAACTTAGTTACTCTGATTTCCTCATGGCACTGACATGATTGAAGGTATAGATCTGCTTCAAGAAATTGTCTTGCATCCAGATCCCTTCTTCTTGTGCTTTCATGAAGGGTTTCTCAAATCAAAATTAGGAGTTCTACAATGCCATATATATGCTGTTCCTCTGGAGCACTTTTTTTTTGTGGAGTTCTTGTGGGTTTTTTTTTAGACTGTGTTATCAGAGCATCTTTCATTGTGTAATAGCTGACACAATCAACATTTTGTCCAATAGGGTTTTTATGTTTTTCTTTTCTTACACTTCTTTAGGAAAAACTGTTTGAGTCTGAAAGGAAGGATCAAAGCTATGGCACTCTCATGCCTCCCATCTCTGAAATAGAGATGAAGAATTATAAAGCCAAGAGCAATCTATTTTATTTTATTGTATATATTATGATCTTCCAGCTGGGCTCCTGGCAGGCTCACAGAGTAAACCTCAGCTGGGAGGGATTTGGGGCATCTGTGCCTTATCTCATTTATGTATATTTATACCTGCCAAATGTCATGGTCCCAATAGCTCTGACTCCTCCTGAAATACCACCCTTTGCTTGCCACAACAGAAAGATTATTTTCACTTCTCTCTGCTAGCTGTTCTGGGCTGCTGATGAGGTTGCCCAAATCTGAAATTGTTTCGCTGTCTCATTCAGACAATTGTGGTTCTCGGCAGTGTTTTCCTTCAGGAACAGCATGAAACCATTTCAGCTCCCTTTCATAGGAACTGAATCAAGCAATTTGGGAGTATTACAAAGGCTTTTCTCCCCGCCTTTCCTGCAAAAACGTCTTCTCTGTGTGCACCATAAAAGACAAAATAACAGAGATCACTAAGGTTTGAGGCTAAGTGTGCAAAACTATATTTTTAATAGCCCCAACTGAGAAACCTAACACTGCTTTAAAAGTATAGCTAAGTAGGAAAATGGGGAAGAAGGAGAAAAATAATGGTGAAGAGGAAGAACAGTGATGTCTACTTCTATTCTCCTCGCTTGTGTTCTGACTCTACATAGTAGCAGAATCAAATTAGAAGTGATGAGAAATAAATTGAGAAATAATACCAGGGCAGAGGGAGATGGATCGAGATAGTGGAAGGCTGATGGGATAGGACAGAATGAGGGCTAGAGCTGAAGAAAAGGTCATTAGCAAGCATGAGAAAGCAGCCCTAGGAGAGAAGTACATAAAGAAAAAGAAAAAGGAGAAAACAAAAGAGAAAGGGATACAAAGAGGTGAGCAGGGAGAGGCATCACTGCAGATAATTCTGGGAAAGCAGGCCCAATAATAAAAAAGCTCCCCTACTTCCCATGCTCACTGATGAAAAAAGTCCACCTTGAAGCTGTACTGACCTTCATAAACATACATCCTGCCAAGCACAGAATCACTTTCCATGTTCTCCGATACTTGCTCACCTCTTCACAAAATTACATTACTGAGATGATCCATCAGCAAAAAGGTACTTAAAATTCATTTGTGAGCACATTAGCTTCTCCTCTGTTCTGTCTCTTCATTAACTCACTGCGCTGCAGACTCTTCTGTGGTGTTTTGTGCACACTTTTATTTGCCCACACTCAAAAAATTTTTAAATAGAGGACACTTCCTAATAGTTTTGGAAAAAAGATGGAAGCGGAATTGTTAGCTGATCCAAACTTAAGCCTTTAGTGCTACCATCTTTGATTTACTACTGTGACATTGAGAAAATGTATTTAATTTTCTTTCTTCCAGATTTTCAACAGCTGAGAAGCATGTAATAAAATATAAAACCCTCACAAAGTATCTTTCTTGCAGAGTGCAAGTAATGTAATTTGTCTCTGTAACATTTCATGTGTTCACTAATGATCTGGAAGAGAGAGTTTGTTACCAGCAATAAAGTTCAGGTAAGATGTCAAACTAGAAGATGTTTCAAACAGCAGCATAGGAAATGGATTTATGTGCAGCTGGAGAGCTAGGAGTAGCTTAGAAAGATATTGTATAATGGAGAGAAGGTAACAAAAGGTCATAAACTGGAGATTGGGACTATTGACTCTTGCTAGAAATGCAACACTGAAGGAAGAAGGAAAAGACAGCTATTAAGGGAATGCAAATCAGGTGGAGGATAAGGCTTCTGCATGGTGGAGTGGAGGAGGAGACGACAAAAAAGAAGAGGGAGAAGAGACTGAGACAGGCTGGGGAAGGCACAGCAGAAAGTGGCAAACATTTCACTTTTCCAGAGCTGTGGGATTTCCAAAGTGTGTTCACATCTTTGCTTGCAAATGGATTCCAAAAGCTCCTATTCCCCTGCAACATCTTTCTCCCACTCCAGTTCTGGTGCACCAAGATGTCAAACCATTTTTTCTAGATGCTGTTCTATTAGTTACAGTGGCAGAGGTCAGGGATCAGAAAGCTCAAATCTAAATGATGATCCATCTGTTAATATTATTACATGCACCTAACTGCTAAAGAAGTAAAAAATGCCCATTATTCAAAAATAAAATTTTTATTTTGTTTTAGTAAAAAATTGGTACCCTAGAATTTCCTCTGGTTGAAGTAGAAAAAAAAAAGTCATTCTAAATATTCTGCATTTAGAAACATCAAAACAACATGGATTAGCTTGAATATTTTTTTCCTGTTTCTGTAAAACAGTGTCATATAAGTGGAAAACAAAACCTGAAGCAGGAAGCTGTCAAAGCCACAGTATTTACTGCTTAGAATAACCAGAGGCGGCCAATTCCTTTCAGTCCAGAAGTTGTGGCAATGAAATGACCATTCAGCTTCATCAGTCTCTCTTGGAGCTGCAGATAGTTCTCACTAGAGATCTTTCACAGTATGACCCACAATGTAACAAAATAAGCCCAAATACCTTCAAGATTAAATCATCACCCTGTGTCCCACACCAGACTATCCACAGCAGTAAAAAACCCAAAAGCCCAAAACAAGCAAAAAACCCAAAACAAAATACCTCCCAAGCAATTTGGTTTCCTTGTGCCTGAGGGCTGGTGCCCAGCTAGAGGCATGGCTGGTTCAGACTGACAGAGCACATCTCTCATGTTGATGGAGGTGGAGGACAATTCGTGTCCTTCATTTTCTCACCTATGTGCAGGGCAGAGGCTACCCAAAACATTGTGAGGAGCTGCATAGAAACAAAGGAAATCAAGTAGACATCATTCACTGTCACCTTCTGGAGCATGGTGATAATTTCTAATAGTTTCCTTTACATCCTCTCCACTAATATAGGAGTAAAAAACAAATAGAAAGAAAGGCAAGGGAAGAAAAAAAGTGCAAAGACTTTACAGTAGAAGAAGAATCACAAAGAGATGGGAAAGAAATTGAGGGTTAAGTATCTCACCCCAAAAGCAGTCTCCTTGAAGAGAAAGGATTCTAGAGTAAAATACAAGTCCATCTTTAAAACATAGACATAAACATGTGGAAAATAATTATTTAAAGCTCTCTGTGTTATGCAGTATAGAAAGTGAGGAGGTAATATAAAGGATCAGAAAATGAAGGCTAGGTATGTATAGTAAATTTATTATCTAATGTAAATTCTAAGTAAAATGTCAGTCCTTCATAAAGAGTATTTTCCTCACTGTATATTTACTCAGTTTGTGCAGGTGGGAAGGCAGTAGTAGTTTGCAGACTTATATACTTTTTTTGTAAGAAAGAGTGAAACAGAAATGAAGCAGTGAAATGCTTTTTTGTAGTGTTGCAGAATCTTAAGGAGAACTAAGAAAAGACAAACTAAGAAAACTCAGCATAAGATAGCCAAATAAACAAACAAACAAAAAACCAAACCAAACCAAAAGGACTAGGCACTGTGTAGAGGACAAAGCATTGTGTAGAGAATACATTGTCAAAGACTGAAGTGGACCAAGGATTTAAGCTTTTGTTACAAACTTCTTCACTCCCTGTGTAATTTGCATCATTCCAGACTCTTTCACTTTATGTTAAAAAAAAAAAAAAGGAAAAGTACTTGCATATAGAAATACAATTTGCATGTATAAAATCAGGTAGGAAGGAACCTATTTTATCTGCATGTACATAGAGACATGTAGAGGGGGGCTTTTGTGGTATAAATACTGGCTAATGAAGACCTGAGGGCTTAAATATGGAGGTCAAGTTGATAACCATTTACAAATTGAATTACTTGAACTTTCCCACTGTAATATGAAATTTCATTTTGTTTTATTATGTAACTCTGTAGCCAAGAACCAAAGGTAGAAGGGCACATCAGATAATAGTTTAAAGTGTATAAAAACCAAAGTCACTCAGAATAAAGGCAGAGAGAACACTAGGATTTGCTTGGCTACAGATAGCTGCTTTAAACCTCACAAAAAATAATTGAAGAAAACAGATCATTACCTATAGATGAAAACCATAATTATTTCAGTTTCTTCTGGCAATATTACATGTTCAGAGGCAACATAATAATAATAACAACAGCAGCAATAATAATAATAATTTTGCTAGAAATTACATTGGAAATTCTATATCTGTATTGGAGTGCTCAGTGCAGACTCGCAGAAAGAATCAATAACAAAAAGGAGGCTGCAAATGCATTGTGCACCACAAGGAATTAGCAGCACCACAGTGTAATTTGTGGCTGCCACAACAGCAATTGTTTCAGAAACCCAATTCTTGTTTCTTATTCAGAGAACAGAGATGAATTGGATCCAAGGGAAATAAGATTCTCTCTTAAAGTAAGAGTTTCAAAACTAATAATCCACTCTTTCAGACAAAATAATATCTTTATTTTATATTTTGAGGACTAGTGCTTGTACTCCTTTTTCCAGTCTAGGCTCTGTTGCCTGGATGTTATTTAATGCAAAGGTGGTTTAAAGCTCTGATTTTAGGCTGTCATCAACCACAGATGCATCTCAATTACCTCTGGGCACTTTTGCACACGCAGAACACATTCGTATGATCACATGCATAACTCAGCAAGTGGTTTCTCACATATAGGTAACTTAGACACTAAAGGCTTTTGTTTGCCCATTTATTTTTTAAGCTGAAATACGCACCCATTTTAAATTTTAGGTAGAAAGATCTGCGCTTTGAATAATACCCCAGAGAAGCCTGACCTGGGACTTCACATGCTTATCAGAGGTAGCTGGTTCCCAGGAAGATAGTTGATTTAGCAAAATCTTATCAGTTGTGTATAAAATTGATGTTAAGAAAATTTCATGGTGAAAGAAGAAAGGTCTGGTACTGCTGGAGTGGGTAATTCTTTGGCACACATCGAAATAGGATGCCAAGAAATTCCATCATCTTCCTCCTTACCAGGATCA
Organism: Campylorhamphus procurvoides; assembly: GCA_013396655.1. Taxonomy (NCBI): domain Eukaryota; kingdom Metazoa; phylum Chordata; class Aves; order Passeriformes; family Dendrocolaptidae; genus Campylorhamphus; species Campylorhamphus procurvoides. The sequence continues at coordinate 179,311 of WBMV01002328.1, read as the reverse complement.
GACCCCAGAAAGTGGCAAGAATTAATTTCTGTTTCAGTCCACATGAAGTACAAAGACACTCTTTCCATCAGCCTTTTTCAATAGACAATTTTATCCTGTTGCTACAAATAACATAATATATAGAAGCTTAGCAGGGATACCAAAGATTATGATGAGTAGTGTCACATTATAAATAGCTGTATATTATATGTTGTGGCACAAAAAGTAGTTATGACCTAGTAAAAATTTGCTCTCTGGGACACACCAGAAGTAGAAGGCATCTTTAAAAAAATAGACTCACAATAATAAATGGTGTAAATGAACAGAATTTTTAGTAACAGATGAAATTCAGCCCTCCCAATGTCTTTCGTTTTGAATGACAAAATGTATGTTATAAAATGAATTGAAAATGACAAAGTTTAAGCAGGACTGGACATGATAGCATATTTTGGAATGACTCAGAACTGCTGGTGTAGAAAGGAAATGGCAGTTATGATCCACTGGAGGGAATTCCCAAAGAAAGAGGGAGTCTCTACCACAGAGCACTGGTCAGGTCACTCATATTCAGCTCAGACCATCCATGTTCAGAAGCTGGAGCAGATGCAAAGAAGATGTACTGGGCTGGTCAGGGAAGACTGGAAGTACAGAGTGAGAGGAGACCAGCAGACTGGCATGTTTAGGCCAAGCAAAATGAAGGCTAAAAGTTTTATGCACTGCTCAGGGGAAAAAGGGGAGGGAGGAGAGGATAATGTTAGTGTCAAAGACAGTGGGAGGGGAGGTATCAGCAAAAACTGATCCCCACCACTGACCCCAGCCAGTTTTGTGTGACCCTTTGATTAGAATTAATTAGGACCAGAAGTCAAAATGTAGGATTTAAAGAGGATGTCTGGGAAGCTCCCTGTAATACATTCAAGAAGAAGGTACCTAGTGCCTCAGAAAATCTGATCACTTCCTTGGAACCTTCCTCAAACAGTCCAACTATACCACACTAACTTTAAATCTCACTATGAATAAAACAAGAGTATTGCTACCTAACACAACTTTGAAGATAGACATATTACACACATTCCAGGTTGCAAAGTTTATCAAATCAGTGGAAAGAACCAGGTCAATATTTTTTTTTGCTTTCAGTTATTCAATTTTACATTATAAATAGTAATTTTAGTGATTTATATATTAAAAAAAATAAAATGTTGTTCTGAATCTACAAATCTACTGAAGGCAATGGGCTCCATTAACAATTTACAGAAATCATGCTCTTCATTATGGAAGAAGGACTCATAAAATTTCAAAAAAAAGTTAAAATACTCACTCAGAATAAAATCACGCAGAAGACATACAGAATATGCAACTGCAGCTTCCCTTGAATGCAGAAACAAGGAGAGACTGAGACAAGTTATCCAAAAGGAAAGCACCTAATGTTTTAATTTGAAATGTCGAAGTGGTATGATTTAGAAGGAAGAACTAGGAAAGGATCCATAAACCAGAATGCATTATTGTTTTGTCCTTTCATGACACTGCTTTTCTCATTCCATTAAAGTACTCAGAAGGCTTGGTCTCTATGTTTCTTCTAATAATATGTGGTACTGTCACGGATTCATTTTCAATGTGTTTAGTTTAGAAGGGCACCATTCATTTTTGAGTGAAAATCTCTGAGGACAGAATCTTTGTGAAATCATCTGCCTGACATGCTTAGCCTATACAGGAATGAAAAGTACCTCTTAAATTACTTACAAATCTATATAGGTTTCCCCCCTATACTTTGCTTTATTAACTTGAAAAGGAGAGGTGAAGTCAACTCTGACTTCCCATAGTACAGCTGTTAGCAAATGTAATCCACGCGGTTCAACACTGAAATATCCAGCTCAGCAGGATTTAAGACAGTGCCATTCATCATAGCACAGATCCTCCCATAAAACTACCAACCAAATGGATGCAAAATTGCATTTGTTCTAAGCAGTCAAATGAAAGAAGACAGTGAAAGCACAATATAAACTCTCTGGACACTTCAGCACTTCTTGGAAATGTTTCTCTTTCTCACTCTGCTTTCAGTTAATTTATTTGCTATTCTTGCAATATTTATTTCTATAGTAGGGACACTAGGGTGGATACTGGATTGCAGGGCATACTAAGAGTTTCTCATCTGAACAGAGATTACAACAAAAATCGAGGATTAAGCATTGACTGACAGCAAATTTAATGAATGCAGGCAGGCAGATCTCGGTCTCTGGTCCAACAGTTGGATGCATAATACAGACAAGTCAAGCCAACCCCACATAATTTTCCTACAGTTCCCTCACTTAAAGAAAAGTTTAAAATGCTGCTTAAATTAATACCAGAGAGAACTAGGGAACATAATCTATTAAATCTGTTCAGTCTCAGAAATAGCAGGGTGGAACACTTACATTTTGTTCTGTGAAGGATCCATTTTAGAGAAAACATTTAAAATTTTTATGCAAATGAGTTACACAACCCCTGTGAAGAACCCGGAGATTTATTTATAAGCATAGGAAAGCAACCTCTAAAGCTATGATGTGAGGTCACATGTGGCCTCTGAGTTCATATGCCATACTAAAAGGTAATTGAATAAACTAGCTCTACATGCTTTGAAAGGATCTTATATAAAAGCCAAGTGAGCAAATATGCATGTTAACAGGTATATAACCAGCATATTTACTGTAATATATCTCTTCATTAAAATGGAGCAACATAATGATCAGTCTGAAAGCCTGGGCTCAGACAATGTCAGCGTATGTTCGTTTCATGAACATATTAATGGAGCTCACAGACAAGTAAACAAGTGAACAGAGGGGAAGGTTAACATCTGCAGGCTCTATCTTGTGCTAAGATTAAAGGTAGCAATTATGTAGGGACAGATCAAGGGGTAATGGCTTTAAACTGAAAAAGGGTAGGTTTAGATAAGCTATTAGGAAGGAATACATTACAGTGAGGGTGAGGAGACACTGGATAAACCTGTCCAGAGAAGTTCTGGATGCTTCATCCCTGGAAGTGTTCAAGTGGCCTAGTGGAAGGTGTCTCTGCCTATGGTAGGGGAGTTGTAACTAGATGGTCTTTAAGGTCACTTACAACCCAAACCAGTCTATGATTCTATGACTCTAATTACATCATTTTGCCCTGTGGTGCATGGTACTCAGGGAAGGATGATCACAGCAAGATTCACTGAGTTTCATCATTATGCTGCTATTATACCAATATTTTCTGTTCTCAAGGTAGCTTTTATAAAGCTAACTAGCTAAGTGCTGTGGGGAACAACAGAGAGTTCAAGATTTATGAAAAAGGCCAGAGACTCCACACCATCCATATCTTGGTTCAGTTTAAGGATATAAGGATGCTCAGCACAATCTCCTTGTATTTCACTGCTATGAGGAATTACTGGCTGCTTTACTAACAGAAGATTACAATGGCCAATTTAATGACTGACTGACTTAATGAGCAAGTATAATTATATATACTTTTTCATATATACATGAAAAAATAATAAATGATATCAAAGTATCAAGTCACCAAAATAGAGGAAAAAAAATAGTTGGCTCTTTTCTTTCCAATTTGTTTCTTCAATGGTCTGTTTCACGGGCACTATTTTCTCCATACAGGGGGACAAACTTGGAGACTTTCTTAAAGTTGCAGATTGCTCAGCTGAATTGCATCAATTACTTGGAGTTTTAACTTCTTTTTCTTCCAGACAGCCTGTTTAGATGGCTTATAATTTTGGAACTTGACATAGACACATGCAGAATGAGAACTACTTGTTTATCTGTCTGCTCTGTCCAGTGAATATTTTTGACAGTTTAAAGCTCAGTTAGATCAACTAGAGAGTTTTGAACGGCAATGTTGAATTGTTCCTTTTATAAAAGACAATTCTTACGCTTGTTCATGTAGAGCATCTCAAGATCATGAGTGCACTCCAGGACTATTTATTCTGAAAAGTTAAGGATATGCAGAAACACCTTTTAACACTGGGCTGAAAGAATCATGGAAAGAAGCAATATGACAAAATCATATTGTTTTCACAAGGGCAGCCCAGATATTGTTTCAGAGATGTGCAAAGCAGTCATTAAGAGAAAAGTTTTCCTTTCAAACCTAAGAGGCAGTAGTTGATACAGGCATGAGAAGAACCAGAGCCATTAGAAGAACCAGGCCCATTGGCTGCACTTTGCGCAGGAGAGATTGTGCATTTGTGTCTTGTCCCCTATTCCCCCTCTCATTCATTCATTCATTCGCAGAATCACAAAACTTGTCCAAACCTCACCAGTATGGTTTAGTCTACCCTTAATACTGGAAATGAACTCAAGAAAAATAATTTCTGTATAAAATAATTAACACAGTTCTCCTGAACACAATTCTCTTCCTGGCATACTGTTCAAAATGCCACAATCTTCTTTTTAAAAAAAAAAACCAAACAAACTAACCTCAAACTGGATGATCATCAGAACAAACATAGCTTTTCCCTTATGGCTTTTTACTTATGAGAACTCAGCATTTTTTTGGAATAATTATTTTACCACTAATTTACTTACAAGTATTTGTGTCTGAACCATTTAACTGGAACTTGCTAGAAATAATTAAAATTAAGGTAATTCAAACATCAGGTCTGGAAATGATCATAATAAATAGCTTTATAAAAATAAATTAAATTACCACTTTTACTTACAATAACTGTGAACAGAAGACAAAGTGCTCAAATGTAATCAAATCAGTTTGATTGGGACTAATCAGTTGCTTTCCCAAGCTGGATGAGAATGATCAACACCTTGGAAACAATTAACATTAACACATTTCCACACTGTTACATAATTGGCATTTTCAGTCATTTAAAAAGCCTTAGCCAAATGTTAACTAAGTTATGCATTAGGCCCTTTCTGCCTTGAACTGACATTTCCCAATCACACCCTATGGACAGAGAGGAGCATTTGCAAACAGTGCAATCTCTCACTGAAAGCACAGAGGCTTTTGCTCAAATGCATCCAAGCATAAAAATTTCCACTTATTCAACCAGAAAAATTCTACCTCTACATGATAAAATGCAAATGTACTGTTGAGTTTTGATCAGAAAGCACTAAGCATTGAGAAAATTGTGTGTGACTGCTTTGAGAGGGCACTGTTCCCTATTTTTTCAAGCAGATCATACCACGATACCCCCTTCATATAGAGAAGCTGCTCATGGCTGCAAGGAAGAAAATGTGTGCTGTAATGCATCATTAAGTCAAATTAACCCAATCATCCACCTGCTAAGTGAACAAAATGAAGAAAAATCTCACTCAGCACTTTCGTTTGCTCGCAATCGGCAGGGAATGGATGCATCATGCGAACAGTCCCTTAATCTCTAGTTAACTTCTTGTTCTTATATAGCTAAGCAATGTACTTTGTTTCTAATGTTTTAGCACATTTATTGTGGCCAAATACAAGTTCTTCATTGTAATTAACTGTAGCAGAAAAACTGTATGCTTTTGCTTCCTTTGTATGCTTTTGTCTGTTTTCATGGAAGTGGGATGGGTTTATTTGTAAGATAAATAGATAAATAGAAACCACCAAACAAATAGCCTCAAGCAGAAACATTTAATATTGAAGATGTCACTATAGCACTTTTTACTTTAAGTTTGCTTGTGTTATGCCTCCACTCCATCTGGGCTTGGACTTCTATCTAAAACTACGTTTTTCTTTATTTACCTCCTTTTCACAGCGACACAATGCATTTGAATTCCCAAACTCTGCTGGTTCAGAGGGGGGACTACTTTGTTTTTCTTCCTTACCAACACAGCATCATGAAAACAAAAGCACTATCCAAGAGCACCTTTTCCCCATAAGACTAGTTAGTGACTGAACATCCAGGGAATGTGTGCAAAATTGCAACAGTCACATTATTAGAACATAAAGTACCACCAACAAAAATTGAATCTGAGTTCAACAAATTGAAGCATCACACTTTGAGCCTTGCAACAGCATTTCTGTTAATGTGTTCTGACACCAGACAGTTTTATTATTCATATAGACATGGCACCTTTCTTTCTCTGATAATTTATTGTATCAACAGTATATAGTTTTCCTACCTGTTGGAAAAGTCTTTTGTTTTTAAAAAAAGAAGGTCTTGCTTAAGGGGAGGATAGGCAAGAGAAAAATCATGATATCGTGACTGATACAGGAAAATTTGCAAGCCATTTTCCTATTCCTAATTACACTAAATTATATCAAATTATATTTGGATTTACCCAAATAAATGAACCTTCTTGTTTATTAAGGTAAATTAGACAATCCTTTCAAAATACAAACTGGACAAGGAAAAAGAAATCAGGAATGACTGCAGCTGATCTGACTTCCACTGCACCTGTCAGGTAAAGAATGGGGAATTTAGACATTTGAAAAGCTGTGGAAAACATGTATTTATCGTGTTTATTAGAGTAAAGAATCAGGAGACTGGACAATACTTTAGATGCACTGAAGATCACACCAGAATACCAAATTATTTTTTATAAAATGAAACATTTCTTGTGATCCTATTATTAAGCCTTGGTTTTGGTTCAGTGGATGTATGCACATACATCAATGAGTAGATAAAAAAAGATGGTAATTTAAAATTACATGCTAATATTTTTGTTTAAGATTACCTTTTTCTACATCCTGGTCAGTCTATTTTATAACTGGTATTGATATAGTAAATTTTGAACTTAAAATGGGGGACAACAGGAATACACAGAATATCCTGACATTCTACCATTTATTAGTGATAAGAACATAATGGAAAGCATCCAGTAACCAGAAAGTGAAGAAATGCATGAGCAATAAACACTTTATTGCTCAATTTCCTGAACAAACAAGAAACCTTTGTCCTACATTTCCGATAGGATAAAACTGTTAATAACTAGGAAAAGAGACAAAGTGTAAAAAATAATAAATACGACTACTACTTCTTTCAGGAGTTCTTTAAAAATTTTACACATTTTCAACATTTAAAATTTTTGCACATACCTAACGTTTCCTAGGATGTGTGTGAAATTTACAGTGCAAAAGGCTTTTGTGATCAATGCAGTGGAAGTACAAACTCTATTGACTAAAAAGCAAGGTCCTTTGCCCAAGGTGATCTGCTGTTGCACAGGACAGTGGCATAAAATGATGGACTGGAGAGTAACACAAAATCATCATCCTTAATGGCTTGACAGTCATCAGGAAAATAAAAAAAAACAAACACCTGAACAATAACTCTCCCCTCCAAACACAAAAACGGGCAGAGAATCAGCATCATCTGCTTTCAGAGTAGCATGCCAGTAGCTTTTGATGCAATCAGGGCCATCAAGGGCATCATCTGTAACTCTGACCCTGACCTTTTTGAGGAGAAGCAACACACAGAGTCAGTACTTCCAAGAGCTGCAAAAACCTCTTCCTTCAAGCAACATTGTAATTCTCGTGCTTTACTCTCGAGCTAACATGGGAATGAGGACTGCAAGTCAGACTTTCACTCTCAGAGCTGTGTCTGGGAATTGATCCAGAGGTACAAACTTGTGTCACAGACCAGGTACACCAGTAAGGCGTACATTCATGCTAGTCTCCAAGAGTATCCCTTAATGTTAGCTGCTGACAAACACCAAGTATATTTTTGTCTTTTGAAGAGGCTGTAAGGTTGTTTGGGAACAATCTTTAAATGACTGCTGTCACTCACACTGAATCCCTACAGGCAATATTTTGTCTACATCAAACCTTATTCTTCAAGAACTAAAAGGCTCATCTGCAATTGCACACAAGTATCTAAGAAAACACAGGCTTAGTTCTACAGTTAAAAACACTTAAGAATTCCTCTATACAAAAAAAAACCACCTTTCTCTCATTTTTCTTAACGAGCAAAGAAAGCTCATCGAGTGTTATTGCTTTCAGCAAAACACTGAAGCAAGAGATCTCCGGAGACAAAAGCATTCTTTGAAGAACATGATGCCTTTACAGCACCCCCCACTAAGGACAGGATCTTTATTTATGGTGTTGGAACACCAGGATGCTTTTGAATCTTAGGCAGACATTGCTTATGAATGCCCAGACACAGAATGCAGGGAAAGGATTTTATGCAATACAATTAAATAGAGAAACAAAAATCCTTGCACATGTGATAGCCAAGTGTGATTGGTAATAGCAAACCAAAAAAAAAAATTACAGAACTACAGCAAAAAGATTAGTTTCTTAGTTGGATATCTCAGGTTACTTTGAGCCTATCTGCCCTTTACTGTGGCCTGACCAAGATATCTCTTATGATATTTGAAGCCCTTCCATAGCTAGACATGATGTACACTTATGATTGTTAAACTGAGAAAGGGCTTAAAAGTATAAACCCAGGAGAAAAACCTAAAAACTCTAAAGTGAAAGGCCAACACCTGAATATGACCTTGGCCAAGCAGGATATCAGACAGCTCCCCATTTGCAGGACTTATTTTCACATTTTCCACTAAATATATTTTTCTCTCCCTGACTCTCTCTCACACATTCACTTTTCTTTCTACCAACAGAAAGCTATAAGCAAGTAAAGTGCCTCTATTACCAGTTATTCCTCTTTCAGCCAAAGTGGGAAAAGTAAGAGCAGAGTGTCTCTGCACTCATCACTCAAGAGATCACTCATAAAATATCATGAGCTACTTGGTTCCTATGTGTTTTTATACCACATAAGGATCTAAACACATAGGATTCAAACTACTTGCATCATAATAATATGTAACACACAGAGAATGGTCCATTATAATATTCCTGTTACTCTAGGTGAGGATGCTAATCAGCATATGACATAGGTTGATATAATATTTTAGTTGACAATTAGGACAGAGGCTGGCATCTAGGACCAAATAAGGGGCTGAGTAATACTGAGTAATACTGGATAATACTTAATGCTGGCAAGCAAAGGACAAAATGTGCCAGCAGATCAGATGAAGTTTGAGAATAGATATACATATGCCATCTCCTTCAAAAGGTCACTTGCAAGCTGGAGCTACTCCAAGCACAGGTTATGCAGGTGATAATTGGTGGCAAAAGATACGTATATGTATGTATATATCTGTGCACCTGAAATCTATATCTTTTTGAAGATTATATGTAATGCCCTGAAATATACTGTCGGAGAACACTGTCTCAAAGGCTGCCAAAACAACCAGGATGAACAGTTGCTATCAAGTGATCAACACCAGAAAATGGACAACTACCTCAAAACTCAGAAGTTTATGTTTTAAAAGATGTTCTATAGCGTAGATAGTGACTTATTGTATTAGATAGATAGTTATTCCCCTGCAGTTGTATGTTTTATTCTGATTGGTGGTAGCTACCCGGTTACTGGTCTCCTATTGATTGTGTATTCCCTATTTTTTTATTGGCTGGCTTGTGATGCAAAACCCAGCGTCATCATGTGAAGCTAGCCACGCCCCATCTGTATTCCCCTCCTTCCCTCTTAGCCCTTCCCCTACTTGCCGCGCTCCGCCCCAATCTCCTCCCACTTTCCAAGCTTCTCCCTGAACCTATATGAGTCCCATGCTCCATGAATAAACCAGTTCCAGCCTTCACCCTACCATGGGCTGAGGACGTTTTCCTTTCTTCCCTTCGGCATGCGGCAATATAGATAGAAGTTTTAATTAGTAAATACTTGATTTCTAGTTCTGGACAGCTAGAAATTTCTTTGTGATCCTGCTTCCTGAGGTATAACAAACTGGGGTTTTGTTTTGCAGCTTGCTATATTGCCTTACCATCCCTCAACTGCATTTGATGGGGCTGAGGAACTCATCAGGAGCCATAGGGGCAGGCATCACATGAAAACACAAAAATATGATACCAGACTAAGCTCCACGAATCTCTACATGTCAGGTATACCACTGGGAAGCAAAACACAGTTCCCATGTGATAAACATCTCACCTCACAGATGTATAGATGTATACAAGTTACTAGGTCGTGTTGCTTTTGTTTTCTCAGTGGTCAAGACTAAGTCAAGAAATCCCTGTGTAAAACATGCCTGAGCAGCAAATAAATCACAGGTCTCTTGCTCTAACAAATACAGATCACAGAAATTTTCCCAGATGAACTGTCAACTCAGCTGCAGGATGGATGGCATGCAAGAAGATTTTAGAAGGGACACTGAGCAGCCCCAGATATCTGCTTGAGTCTGAGAAAAATATGTTGAAAATGTCTTCAACATTGAAGAGCAAAAATTTTGTCTTGAGGATGCCTCATTTCAATTAAAAAGGAAAACTCACAGAATCACTATGAAAATAACAATGTATCAATATTTCATACAACCTTCTGAAAAACAGAACACAGAATAAAAGAGTGGGAGAATCCTAGAAAGGCTTGGGTTGGAAGAGACCTTAAAGATCATAGAGTTCCAATCTTCTGCCATAGGCAGGGATGTACCCCACTAGACCAGGTTGCTCAGGGCCCCATCCAAACTGGCCTTGGACACCTCCAGGGATGATCAGACACAGCACTCTCATCACATCATTTACTGATCACTGGCAATCATAGCAGATTGTATATACAAATTACTGAAAAAGAAGACAATTTTTAAATTTTCATTTTATTAATGGTTTTCTCCTATGACTTTCTGGAATTATCCTTAAAAGAAAAGTGGAACCTCTTTTATCATGCAAACGTCAATGCAAAAATGTGAACCAAAATTAAACTACAGGTTACACAAAGAAGAAAGAAACATATCAAAGTTGCTCTGAAAAGCTTGCTTCTCCCTAGGGAAATTAAACTTGCAAATGTATTCCTTTTCTTTTCAAACATTTGTCCTTTCCCCCCTACCTCCCCCTTTTTTTTTTCTTTTGCAGGTGCTGGTGGGAAATCAGGGAAGGTATTCAAATGTAGATTAATTTAAAATATATATCTGATTGGATACTGCATTTTCTGTGAGCTTTTACTGACTGCAAATCAATGGCTCAATTAAGACAATAAGAAGAAACTGAAACGAGGCTCTTCTATTAGAGGTCTTTTCTTTCCATGGAAAGCAAAGATTGTTATTTTAAAAGAAAGGTCTTTTAAAGCCAATTCCATCTGTGTAGCTGAGACAGAGAAATCTTTATTTTAAAACACTTTTCAATATGTGATGAACCAACACATACACACGCACACACAGAAATAACCACCAACATGCTGCAGACACACATTCAACGTTCAATATTTAAATCTATATATTCTGCAAACCTGACACAAATTAAAATTCTGGCACCAAGTGATTACAAACATTGGTGATTATCCTATAGGATTACTTCCTTTCTTCACTGATACTATCCAATACTCAGAGTTCAGGACAAGCACTCCATTAAAAAAAATTAAGGAAGAACAAAAAACAATACAGAGAAGGCACATTTTTCCCTTTCATACACTTTTGCTGTGGTCACTTCCTGCATCTCCCCTGTCTTGCTGGAGTCTGTGTTGGGCCTGCCAGGTGCGTGTGTAAATTCTTCAGTTTTTCCACAGTATCCAGGGCAAGTAGCACTTTGCTGGAGCTCTGGCAGAGCCCCAGCTAGAAGAGCAACCCTCAGAAAAATTGGATGCATCAGGCCCATGGGGTGACCTCTCTCCCAAAGCATCCCAAGTCTTCCAGTACTTAATCTGGTGATTCACTGGTGCCCTCAGCATCCTGTCAGAGATTGGGCTACTGCAGTGGATTTACTCAAAGTACTGCCATCACCACAAGAGGGCAGATAACAAGGACAAGTCAGGATATTGACAGCCACAGAATTTCCAATTCAAAACCCCCCAAAGAAAAAGATATTTTCAGTTTAAAAAAGGAACGAGAGCAACTCTGCATATTCGACTACAGCTGCTTGTCCTTTCTCCAGTGCCTTTCGGCAACCATCTCTACCTAAGAAATCCACCTGAACTAGAAGCCTCTGGAACAAACCCCATCAGCCAATAATCAAGCCCCTGACTTTCCTTTCCAGAAGTCTCTTAGTATAATGAACATGTCTTGGGAGCAGACATTTGAAGTCTCCTCATTTGCTGTAGTGGAGCAGAGCTGGATGGTACAGGAGTTCTGAGGGGTGGTGGCCAGCAGCATCCCACCTTGGACCTTAGAGCAGAGGGTATTCTGACTTTACAGCAAAGCTCTTCCAGCTGGAGCCACTGCTTAGTGATCCCTTGCTCTCTGCTGGAGCTGCATAGCCCTGAGCACCCTTTCATTGTCTCATTACAGTAACACAGCTCTATTGAAAATTCACTTCCTAAGTCTTCCTCCCTGAAGATGAAAAACATAAGACAAGCTAACAACCAAAAGTCACACCTTCAGAGACTGTACACTTTACCTCTAGGACTAGATATAATGAATTGAATTATTTTAGTTATATTTATATTAGTAGTTCTTATATTGGAAGACAATTAAACTGTTTTATTCTGAGAAAGCAATTATGAAAATGATTTATTTATAATTTTAATTTTGTTTGCATCAACATTTATTACTGTGAGGTGTTTTGTTTGTTATTGTTCTTAAAATATTTGGTCTTGATGTTTTTTTTCAACAGCAAGTTGTTTTTCTATTAGTGTCACTGTTTGTTTACACAGTTACAAGATGTGATCCATGTGCTGTGGAGGAGAAATGTCACTGCTCTCCATTCAGGCATAGTTGTTACCCTGAAGTTTTATTTTCAACTGAATAATGTCTGACTATGTTATTTTTCAAATTGTTTAGATTCTTTGGTCTTCAGTTCTGCAGCAGATTTCAATTAAGAATACCTGGAGGAACCTTGAAAAAAATGTTTTACTTGAATAAACAATTTTAAACATTCTTTTCATATAATTGCCATTACCACTAGCAAGACTGCCACTCTGTCTTCCACAAAGTCCATTGATTATCATCTCTGTCATAAAAACCAATTCATAGAGGTTATAAGTATGAAGACATACTTCATGCAACCTCGAGAAACATGAACAGAAATATGGGTGCCAGACGTCTTTAGCACTGGTGTCTGACTGCTCTGTAGCTCCTGACTGATCTGCTCTGTAGCTGTAATCATTGCAGCTTCCATGTCTGAGCTTCCATCAACAGTAGCTGCAAAAGAGCTTCTCTGTACAATGCGAGGTAACTGACTTAAGGGAGATAATACCCTTTTTTTCCTTCTCTTGTGCCTGGATTTCATGATGTATTCTTATATGCCTCTATACCAGTAAATGTTTATGTGTTTTTATATACAGATAGATGCGCATGAATATCTATCAGTACATACATACATACATATATATGCATAAGAGCCCAAATACAATGCTATCATGCATATAATCCAGATGCTACAGTAATAGTGTAAAAAGAATGCTGGAACATTGTAGAAGACAGAAGTATTTGTCAAAAGAGTAAACACATATACAAAATATTTTGCATAGAAGTTTGGTATTTGAAAGACCAAGTCAGGGTTGAGAATGCAAACATAGAATTAAACACACCGTTTTCTCTTTGGAGGTTTTATCAATTATTATTCATTTTTTGTTTGTTACATAATTTATGGACTTCTGGCTTTCCTGTAGAATACTCTAATTTACACCTGAATTCCTATCCCTTGCCAGTACTTTTACCTCAGCCATTACATTTTAATGCTACACTTACTTATTCCAGACGAAAAAGATTCACAGAATCCTAGATGCTTCTTAGAAAACACCATAAATTATCAACAAATAGAGGTTTTATAACTAACTTTTCAGCTTTAAAATGGAAAAAAAAAAGAACCAACAAAAGTATTACCGATCTTGTTAGGGAATGTAGCTAGTCTCTATGGTGATGAATAGCTTGTGTTTTAATAGGCAGTTTACATAAAAATTACTTGGTGTCTGTGAACAGTAAAATTATTCTAGAATACTTATTATCTAGAATACACTTAGAGATACTTTAATACATTGGTTTAATACACTTCCGCAGCACTCCTACAGCATGTTTTCAGCTAGGGAGGAAAGATTGGGCAACTTTTAATTGCTCAAACCTACTTTTAATGTAAACTGACTGTGCTCAGCTGTACTTCATGACTCTGAGGCCTCTTACTATGGTGGAACAATAGTATGTGATAATTACTACTTTTGCCAGAGCACAAGAGGGAAACAGTATACTTGATAAAATTCAATGACCTCGAGGCTACACTGTCTGTGCTCTCATATATAAAGCTATAAATGACAGGAGGAATAAGATCTCATCTTGAAAAAGAAAATGACTGCTGCGAACAGCATACCTCAGCTAGACGTATGGCTTGACTGGCAAAGCTCAGAAGGCATGCTCATTTGCAAATGTAGACACAGAAAAGCAGTGCTAGGCATCCTCATTCCTCTGTCTTGATCCAGGCTGGAAATGTTTACTCATGGTATCAGTGACAAGCATAATCTTCACAAGCCCTTTGGTGGTAGGTCCTCAGCTAAAAAGCCAGCCAAAGTTAGGGACTGCTACTTTAGCCGATACGCTCCTCAGGCAAAATACTTCATCTTATTTGCTTGCTCTGTATTTGGCACATTTCATGGCTGAGATCAATCATCGAGGCATTCAAGAACGTGCTGGATTTAACAGTAACTCAGAAGGCAGACAGACATTTTAAGCGTTTGGCTGAAAGATGGCCTACAGGGGAGGCTCTGGGGAGACTTTGTTGTGGCCTTCCAGTACTTTAAGGGCGTTTATAAGAAAGATGGCGACAGACATTTTAGCAGTACCCATAGCGTTAGGACACAGAGAACTGAAAGAGGGTAGATTTCGATTACCTATAAGGAAGGAGTTTTTGACAGTGAGGGTGGCACTGGCACAGATTGCCCAGAGAGGTGGTGGATGCCCCACTCCTGGAACATTCAAGGCCAGGCTGACTGGGGCCCTGAGTAACGTAATCTAGAAAATGGCATCCCTGCCATGGCAGGAGGGTTTGCAACTAGAGGATCTTTAAGGCACCTTCCAACCCAAACCATTCTTTGATTCTATGACCATGACAAATAAAAAAAATTCTGCACTTAAACCTATTTTCCAATGTACACATATCAAACTTCATGTTCATGAGCCACACAAGAGTAGAAAAAGTGACCATTCACACCTACTTTCCCAAGTTTTGTCCATCATTCACCACAATGCAATTGATAAGGTAGATGATGGCACTAAAGCTGCAGAAAAAGAACCATGTCTAGCAGAATTTCTTTTTAAATTTTCATCAGTCTCAGAATGGACATAGTCAGTAGAAATTTACACAAAAAAAATGATGATCCATATAAAACTCACTTTAAAACCTGTTTAAGGCAGTGCAAAACCAGCATTTAGATTTTTCATTGAATCTCTTTTTCTGTTTCTTCAAATGGACACCAATGTTCACTGAATGAGTTCTTCAGCAAACAGAAGAATTGAAGACAGACTTTCTTTAAAAAAATCACATTTTTAAATAAAAACAGAGTAATGGACATATTGATACTTTATTTGCTGTAGAAAGAATAAATTAAAATACTAATGCAATCCAGCTGTGAGCATTTACTGCAGGTGTGTTGTACACTCTGGTATCATTCACCATAGGAACCAAAACCAACTACAACCACAAACAAGTCTGGCAACTTCAGTCCAAGGGGCTTGAATCTTGTAGGTGACAGGCAGCCCAGCTGCTTTTTCTTTTAATTTTTTTCACTGAAATTGGGAATGAAGTTGCCTTAAAAAATTTCCCTAACTGTGAGATAAGACAAACTTTGCTGTCTGTTACCACAGCTTAGAGGATACAGAGTAACTTACTAAACTCTGGACATGGATCACCCATCTGAAGTGTTGCTGTTAGGTAAAGGAAATCTAATTCACTAAACCTGGTGGCTTACTGGTCATGGTAAATTATGGTCTGTACCTGATATTTTAGAAAACAAAAGATACACAAATACACTTGATTAATTGTTTGACAGGGCATGAGACGGAAGATTTCCTCGTGCTCCTGGATCTTATACATAAATGCTTGAGCACTGCTATCTCAGTTCACAAAGACTCCTGTTTGTCCTCATAGCAAATATACAGGTAGATGATCTTCAGAAAATTTTTATGACTGCCTTCTCAGTCAGATTTGCAATTTCTGTTGAACAAAAACAACAGCAAAGAATGTAAAAAAGTGTTTTCTGAAACAAGAGATCCCCAAAGCAGTAGCACTGTCTCACTTCAGAGGTCCCTTATTTGGTTCCAGAGAATGAGGATGCAAATGCCATAACAAATTGAGAAAAGCAGAGCATAACAGTGGAATCCACATCCCCAAATGAATTATGAGGGAGGGGGTGACTGCAAACAGCCATGGAGATATGCACAAGCTGCACTTTTCACTTATGCAACCAGCTGACTCCCCGAGAGAGCACCCAACATATATCTGATGAATTGATGCACGTTGCAACTACAAGTCCCACTAAAAAACAAATCAGTCAGACAATAAGACCCCTCCCGGGGTACTGCATCCACCTCTGGGATCCTCCACACAAGAAGCACATAGACCTGCTAGAAATAGTCCAGGGGAGGCCACTTAGATGATCAGAGGGCTGGAGCACCTCTCCTATGAAGATAGGCTGAGAGAATTGGCATTGTTAAGCCTGGAGAAGGCTCCAAGGAGACCTTACAGAGCATTACAGTACCTGAAGGACCCTACGAGAGAGCTGGAGAGGGACATTTTACAAGGATATGTAGGATAAGGGGGAACGTCTTTGAACAGAAAGAGGGCAGGTTTAGATTAGTTATTAGGAAGAAATTATTTACTGAGAGGGTGATCAGGCACTGGAACAGGTTGTCCAAAGCAGTTCTGTATGCCCCATCCCTGGAAGTATTCAAGGCCAGGTTGGATGGAGCTTTGAGCAACCTGCTCTAATGGGCGGTGTCCTTGTCCGTGGCAGAGGGTTGGAACGAGATGATCTTTAAGGTCCCTTCAAACCCAAACCATTCTATGATTTAAATAAGGTGTTATTCATACTAGCACAAGATCTTCAGATGGTGTGAAATCTGTTTTAGAAGCATAATAAGCACAATTTTTGCCAGGCTACCTATTTTATTTCAAATGTTGGAAGAGATAAAGCAGACAATGAGTCCTTTCTTGGATGATTGCTTTAAGAAGAAAATGGTCATTTGGGGATTCCTGCTTTGTTTCTTTGTTCAGTTTTAAGTCAAAACATAGCAAGAAGAATCCTCTTGTTTTTCAAAAGATGTTCATGGAACAGCAATACAGCATCCATTTATTGGACTAAAAAGCTCCACATTAGTAAGGCATCCAGTTTTTGTCATTAATGCAGCTCTGGGATCTGCTGTGTTGTACTGGTCAAAAAGATTTACAGTAGCCAGTCAATTAATCTTATCCCTGTTTGAATCTTCCAGCAAATACTCCTGCAAGGACAAAAATACCTAAAGTATCATCAAGAAAACAATCATCTGAATAACTACATACTACTATGAAGTGCTACACATTATACAAACACTGCTTTATCTTCCCTTATGGCCTATAAATCCAGTAATTTTTTCCCTTTAAGATCATAATGGTAATGAACACCTCTTTCACTCATTTCCTCACTTTTAAGTTCTCAAAAGAAATGCCTGAAAGGGTGACATTACTTTCTTTTCTATTGCCTTCAGCTATTGAGTTCCACGTTTCAAATTATCTTCCATAGTCTGGGAAGCCCCAAGGAGGCAACAGCAGATGAAGCATCATAATTTTACATAAAATGCTCAAATCTGCATGTTTTTTAAATAACATTAATAACACTATTTTTCAGTTTTCAAAATCACTATGCATAAAAATAGATGCTAATTGTAGGAAATACTAATATAACCAGGAAAGAGAAGGAGCACTTCAGCAAAATAAAATCTCACTATTTTGAAGTGGCCTGGCTCAGCTTGATTCGTTTGGGTGATGGCTACTAATGAAGTTGTTAACTTACAGAGAGAAAATTGTCACATAAAAACTCTTAAAGAAGCTAATAAGAGATTAAGATCATGTTCATTGAAGAGTCTAAATCAGTCATAGCTTTCACTACTTTGCAAAATTAACTAAAAAACTCAATTTCTCTAGTTTTGTTAATTTTGAATGCACAGAAATACAATGTACCAGTTGATCTGCAAAGAAAGAAGTTAAAAAAAAATAATCAAGAGATTGGAGACTGGAAAAGACGCAATAAGAATTAAGGATTAATAAACCATGAGTGATTGGCACAGGCTTGGACCTAAAAATTAGTGTGAAAATTTTGAGTATGAAAAGCCCACATTTTTCAAGTCCTATTACTAGAAAATCACTAGGAGGTAATCTTTATAAATCTCAGAGGATGAAGGACAAAGGATCTGCTACATTATTAGCCCCACTTAAGAGATTTTGCTACTTTTGCCTTAATGTTCATATCTCAGTTTAAAGCAGGTCATTCCTTTGAGTTAATACTCCAGCCAAGGCATTGACAAGCAATTCTAAAATTTAAGGATGAAGCACGGCTTGCCAATGGCCTTCTAATGTCTCTCACTGGAAGCATGCACATTCAAGTTAATGATCCCGTTATTTCATTACTACAAACCAGAAACTTTCCTTATTGCAGCTTCAATAGACCTGTTGGCATTGCTCATCTGGGAACACCTTCAGTACTGGAACAGCTCAGCAGGTTGAGTCCTAATAGACTCTGGCACTTACAGTGAAGGCTTCTGGACCTGAACGACTTCATCCAGACACCAATGACAACAGGAATGTTTGTAAACCTTTAATTTCAGTGCTGCAATACAGATCATTGGAGCCTCAGAGCTGTCTGTGGGGTAAAATTGTAAGATGGCTAATCTATGCAATTTCCTTGATACCTGTTTCTGTCAGTGTTTCATGTGGACAGAACTCTACTGGACAAAATGAGACATCCCCTGGCTCACCTCACACGTACCTTGTGATTCAGCAGTCATAACATACCCTGTTCTTGAAACTCCACTCTATTTTCTTTTCAGTAAGTCTGCTTATTTTAACCCCCTCTGTAACCACTTACCAGGACTTCATCAGTAGTTGAAACACTTATTTTATCATTAATATGCAATATATTATATATATATATTAATACGCTATGCTACCATTTCAGCAGAAGAATCTTTATTTATAAACTGTACCTTGTTCCAAATGCAATAATTTATTCCTTATTCTTCTAGACATTATTATAGAGGATATCTAGACATCTGAGACATGTTAAGGCAAATTAATAGTAATAATATCTTATTTTGAAATATCATTACTTTTCTGGTTTTTATTTTTTACTTCTGATTGTCTGGGTTAGCAATGCTTCATCCTACCAATAATTCTGAGATAGTACTGGTCTCAATTATTTTGAAAGATATGGAAAACAAAAAGTCCAAATAAATAATTGGTCTTTAAAAATCCTTAGGTCTTTACCAATACAGAATGACAGCAACATTGCCAGATTTAACTTCAAAAAGGCATGCACAGTTATTTCACCTTGCAGTGGAACTACTCAGGAATTATGTCACAAAATGATTGAGATAAAACTATTAGCTACAGAAATGTCCTGATTAGGGTAACACACAAAGGTTTCTGATAGTAACTTTTTGAGTTTTCTGACCTTCTGTATCACAAGTCACTGTGTTCTGAGAGGTCTCAAAATTTCTGCCTACTGGACAGCACCACTACATGATGCTGAAAGCTCCCTGGATTAAGGAATTCGAGAATTTCAAATTTTAGAATGGGTCTAAAATGCCTTAGAGATAGGTAAACCAGGCTCATAGGAGTCTGGAGTCATGAGAGTCCTGTCAGAAGCCAAGATTATTAGGGCCTCTGTGTTGTCTTTTATGAGGATATTGCTATGACTTCTCTATATTTCACAGCAGATACCCAACTTCCTGAGAACAGCATCTCTTTGAGCCTGGACAGCTGTGGAATCTGCAAGAATTGTACCCTGTTGTTCTGGATTTGTTTTGGTTGTTTTAATATAAAAATTCACAAACCTGGTCACTTACTTCAAACCTTTTTTTTTTTCTTTCAGAACATCATTTTGCTGCGCATTTTTATAGTTTCTCATTTCTGTTCTGATCTCTTAGATTCAACAGCTCATTTTCAACACCTGTCATAGCCTACACCAAGCTTGAGGAGTATTCAACAGTCGCCACAAAAGCTTGTAGGAAATACATATAGCTAAGATAAAATGTGGTGCAGCTTTGACTTAGTGCATTAGTGGGAATGCCAAGGGATTATAATGTTTCCATCTAGTTATTATCTGTAATTTTAAAAAACTGCTTTGAAAACCTATATGCAAGATTGAAGCATGGATGTACATAGGTCCTTATCATCTACAGCTCTGGTGGCTGCATCTAGCCTGCAAGATTACATAGTGAAAAAATGGGTGACAAGATTGACCTAATTGGATGATATCCCTCTTTCTGGTTCCTCTGGCTGCCTGCAAGGAGAACTGCCAGCAAGGACAAGCGCTCATCATGCTTAGTCACTGTGCACAAAGTCATTCAGCACCTCTGGTTTCACTCTTTCTGAGCCCCTTTAACAAGATCGGTGTGCTGCTAGCAAGATAAAAAAAAAAACCATTTGGTGGATAATTAACAGTGCTGTTAATCAACAGAGAGACCTTTCCTGGCCCCCGTTCAGATGTACAGGGCTATAAACAAGCATATGAAGAGTTTTGCTCTTTTTTGCACCCTCTTGGCAAAGACAGGCTTTGGGGAAAGTAATGACTGTTTCTCCTATGAACCCCTGTAGTGCAATTCCCCCCAGAGGTACCCCAGAAATGAGACCCAAGGTCTCAGTCACAGTCCAAACTGTTTTCTCGTTTGGGCAGAACCTCTCATAACTAATGCATACCAACAAACATTGCCTTATGCACCGTTTAGCTTTGAAATGCTTTGAAGATGCGTAACTCATCACCAGAACAGTCAGGATGTCATCTCTTCCCCGCTCACTGAAAAAAAATCAATAGAATAGAATTGTGCTCCAAGACTAATTCAGTCTCATTAAACACCAGTGTAAATATCCGTGCTTTTCCCATTTAAAATGCAATTCCAAATTAGTTCAAGTATCAACAATAATGCCCAGATACACAGTGCTCCAAGAAAGTACTGCTCATAGCATATCTGCTAATTTTGCTGTAAGTTCTGTACTAATAGTTCATTTATCTAATCACCAGTTCAGTAGAGAGGGGAACCTATGAGAAATGATAAAATTAAACACTGAAAAAAAAATGCATATAATAAGCCACTATATTTGTTGGTCATTAATGTTATAACTTTGTTGGTTTTATTCAAGGGATCATCTAAGCAATGCTCAAGACAATTCTGATTAATTGGACAATTCTAATTGGACAGACCGACTGCGAAATATATGGAACTGGAAAGTAAGCAAAATAAATGGTTGATATGTAAATGTTTCAAATTCTACATGAAAATGTACCCATTTATAGCTTTTGCAAAATGACCTCCTTCTTAATTGATGAATCAGGATCAGGAGCTCACAGAAAACAACTATTTTTTGTCAGAGTTACTAAGTGTGGCTTCCATTTTGCAATTCAGAAGTGACCAAGGTTAGTGAATCTAGGTTTGTATTTTTGGGGTGGTTGCATTTTCTTGTGTGTTCAGCACTAGAAATGTGGCTGTGGCTGGGAAGACCAGGTTTCTAATTCAAGTAATAATGAATTCTACCACCAGCAGTCATTTCCCATTCTTTGACAAAGAAGTCTGTAATAAGCGATTGTTTATCAGTCCCACCTGATAAATGCATCCAAAACAGTGACACAGAGTTCCCATTTTCAAGTGAATACAGAAATAGACAAGCTGCCAAAGAAATATCCATATGCACAAACATGTACTTACATGTATACACAAACAAAGCATTTTAGACAAATTCTTATAGCACACTACAACAGAATCCTCCCTGTCACTGACACCTACTATTATTTATTCACAGGTTTTTTTAAGATGGAGATGAAAGGATTGCTTTTCCAGCATCCACCCTTAGACAACTAAATTTACAATAGCAAAATAGGGATAAAAATAAATCTTTGAGAAATGCTGCTGGTTTAATTCATGATGTTGTATCATATTGAGAAACCAGTGTCTATCTGAATATTAAGTTGGACTACATAGGAGCCCAACATTCATTTCTGTGTGTGGAAGTTATTCCTTCTTGACAATTCCTGCAGACTTTTTTTATTGGTATTATTAACTGCTGGAACTGTCAGATCTTTTTAGTCATAACTCAGTAGCTACTGTATCAAGTAAAACTTTCAAAATTTGATTGTCAAGAGCTACTGCCCTGTTTACAAATTTTCCAGTGTGGTAATTTTCCAGATAAAGGAAGATGTTGTCAGTCACTGTAAACTACATGGGACCTCATTACTGAGTACAGACATTCCAATTAATCTTAAATACATGTGGTGCCAAGAGAGTAATTAGCAACAATAAATTGCTGTGATTTTTTAAAATAACAATTGCTCCTACAAATCTCATTAACACTTCATAAACTCCAAAATAGCAAAGTGTATCATTTACTAATGCTATTTTTAGAGACAGTAGTTCTTTCTGATTTTCACCAGTGAGCAACCTAATTTACAAAGTTAGTCATTCTAGCAAACTCCTCCATGGAAGTCGAAAGCACCTGAATTTTGCAAAATCAAGCATAAAAAGTTATTAAGTGCAAGAATTAAATATGCTTATGCAGTCTTTACTTGGCCCCTTTGTGCACTTGGAATTTGATATAATCTTCAGTTCTGTGCACACATGCTTTTTTTCCTCCCTTAAGAATTTATGTTATTGATAAGAAATATTTGCTTAATTATTCACTCCTTCCTTTCATATCTGTTATTTAGTGCATAATCTTTACTGCAATCAATCTACTTACTTGTACTGGATGTTGGTCAGGGTGGCATGCTTTAAATCTGCCTCCTTTGGGATGGGAAGGTTTATTACCACCTCAATTTTACAGAAGCAAGAGCAGTTCCAAAAGATTAAGACCAATACTGGTTGGAGTATCTGGCATATTTCCTCCTTTTGAAAGCATCAGCAAAAACATACACTTTATGCAGGACTTGTGGCCACTCTATCTAACCAGTAAATCAGAAGAATGAGGAACACTCAACTGAGGATGATCACAATGGTTGCATCAGGAACTCATCTCGTGCTGTGCCAGCAACAAAAGGGTAAAGAGAGGCTATTAATTTATATGGATGTTGCTAATGGGTTACCCAGCAATAGGAAAAGGTTTGGGGTGGGATGAGAAGATGAGATTGCCACAGAGACAAATGTTTCCATGCACAAACCTGTCCATTATAGACTAGCTGAGGTATGAAAGAACAGTCACAACTCCTCCAAGGAATAATTCCAGGCGAAGGTAAAGCTCTGTGTTCACCTGCATCCAGAACCATCCCTAGAGCTGCAGTGTGGACCACAAAGCTTATAGAGTCAGGTCAAAGACACAGCAGTGGCAATTCTTTGACTGATGGCACAAGCATAGGCACACAAAATTCTCTGGACAGTGGCAAAGGCAGTGACACCAGAAGGAAGCAGAACAGCAGCAGCACCAGCATCTGAGAGGAGCTGGGCAGCACTGCCTCAGACCCCTCTGGGTCCCTTGATGGCCATAGTCAAACTCAATAATAAGATGTAATTGGGGGTAAATGTTCTTACTGAGGTTTCTTCTTTCTTAGAAATGACAAATTGTAGTTGTAAGGACCAAGGGTTATGACCAGTTGCTTTATGCTATTCCAAGGGGAACACAAAAGAAGCCTGCCATGCTCTGACTCAAAAGCAGCTCTTGGTATCCAGCTGTGAAAGTAGCTACTAAACTGGCATGGTTGTTAGAAGGTGTGATACCACACAAGGCCAATTTTTTTTTTTTTTAATAGAACCACTGCAGTAGCTGGGCACGAGAAGCATTTTTGGGTAATAGCTGGTGGCTCCAGGCAATAGACACCATTGCACATCTTGCTGTATCATTTCTGCCTGTTCAGTCACCATTGATCCTATAGTAGCTGGGCTCTTGCAATTTTGTGAAGACTGGCCTAATGAGAGACTGAAGAACACATTTCACTCAATTGCTGAGAGACAAACCAACCCACAAACCAAGAAATTGATTTGAAGCTTTAATCAAAAGAAATGAGAAAAGGCTTCACACAGATGTGTCTGTACCACTGGGACATGATTCTCCTATAATTTCAGATTGCTTTAAGACAAATTTTGCAGGCCTCAGCTATTTTTTTTAATTTTATTTTATTTTTGTTTCCCTTTTTTTTAACTCCTGGGAACATTTGAAACCTAGGAAGAGAAAGCTCAAAACCACAGATGGACCTGTCCTCTATGATAAATTTTGCACAACTGAGTCTCCAGGAAGTCCAGCTGGTACCAAAGGCATTTACAGAAGTCATCCTCCTAAACATAGCAATTAATATGATTCCCTTACTCCAAATTTCTGAAGAGACAAGGACAACAGGAAGACCCATAGAAATATAACTTCCAAAGTTTATTAATCAGACTGCAAGACAAATTACAATATTAGTTATAGGTTCATAGGATACTTCAGATTGAAATGGACATTAGAGAGTCTCTCATCCAACCTTCTGCTTGTAGCAGGGCCAGATATGGGATCAGAACAAGTTGCTTGGGGCTTTATACTGTTAGGACTTGAAAAAAATCTTCCAAAAGTTTAAAAGATTATCATAGTCTTTTATCTCTACAACTTTGAAGTGGGACCCAGTATAGATCATTTACCAGAAAATCTTAACCTCAACACAGGAGTGAATATTACATTTAACAAGTATCTTCCATGACTAAGATCATGAAGGGAGAACAGAAAGAGCAACATTCACAATGCTTTCAGCTATGCCAGTTCTTCTTCATCTCTCACTTTCTCAGAATAAAGGAAGATGTCTTTCTACAGATTTAAGTTGTTACAGTATTTGATTTGGTGACTTGAAGTAAAAAAGGTGCCAGAAACCAAGGAGACATTTTCAGAAATCATTCTGTAGGAATTAAATTTTTAGTGCTCATAGTGCCTCCTATTTATATAGTGTATAGATAAATTTCATCCCCAGGAAGTCAGATTTCTTTAAGAAGAGCTGCTGAGCAAGCTTAATGTTGTAGAATACAGGCTGCATTCATCACCATTATTGCATCTTTGCAGCTATTAGATTAAGTGAACAAGGCCTAATCCCAATAATAAAAATTAGTCAGTAATCCATTAATGCCTAAGAGCACATTTCCTTCTGGCTGGTTTGCAGTAAGTAGCAAGATTAGAAACCGACACTCAGGAAAACTGAGCTGAGACTTTGTGCTACTTAATAATCACAAGATGAAACTGTTAAACACACAGAAATGTTTCTTGAGCGAGCTAATGCGTCTGCTCAGCAGAAACTGAAGGACTTCTTGAAATGCATGACTTTTCTGGGAATTTGCTCCAAAATAAGCCAGCCTATTGCATGTTATCTACTTTTGTTTAACTCCTGGTGTGGGTATCAGCATGTAGTAAGTGAACTGAAATAATTCGTATGTTTTAGACAACCAGGCTTTGCAGCTGAGTGTTAAGATACAGGAAGCGATATCAACTAAAATCTTAGTGTCCTTCAGGGATTTTTCAGGGCAAAAGTCCATAAGACAAAGCTAGATTTAAAACCTTTGTTATTGCTATAACAATTAATGACACAACTTTTTAACAGTGTTCTTAGTACTGTCAAAAATACTCAGATACTGATCTAAAAGGAAGGCCCAAATCTTTCCTTCTTTGGTTACAAAAGCTGACATAAAACACTAGCTACTGTCATTAAAATACGAATCCTATGCCACTATGAAGTCTTTTCCAGGGTAATCTCAGCCTTGCAGGTCAATTCCCCCTTGCTTTTAGCAAGGTGAAAATACAAGTCTATTAGAAAAACGTTTTACTGTGAGATTAAGATGTTTTGTAGACTAACTTGAAAATTCCTCTGTTCTCTCTCCCTTAATTCCCTCTTTCTCTGATATAATTTATTATTAATTGTGACTAATTTTTAACACAGGGTTTATTACCTAATTTGAAGGTTGTTTGAAAGATACTACAGGGGGAAAAAAAACAGCTATATGGTGTATCTATTTCATTACCAACTGCGACCTGGACATCTGACTCTTTCATCTAGTCTCCTGATAACCAAGTTTTGTGCTCTAAGCACAAGAATTCATGAAATGAGACTTGACAGTGACCACAAGAATTATGACTGCTGCTTTGTTCCCTCTGAACTGCCTGTTGTCCCCATCCATCCCTTCCCTACACCTCAGCTGTATTTCTTTGTCATTCATTTCTTGAACGTACCTCAGACTTGGTGTGGCATCCCTGACTAAGGCCCACTATTGAAGAAGGTAGGCTGTAGGCAATTCTATTACTCATGCATTACCATCCTAGTTTGGAGGCAAAAAGACAATTGACACACACAGTTACAACAGTGTTATTGCAGCATCCCTATTTTAAAAAAGGGAAAAAGACTTTTCCCAGGAGCTGTCCAACTGTGAAAGATTATTTTGCCTTCATAAGAAGGCAGAAGAGGTCAAGACATAAGAAAAGGCAAAACCATGCTTCACCAGCTTCAACAATTTTCTTTTTGTCTTTTCATACAGTGCCTACTTTCTGTGCTTTTAAGTCATTACCTACAGCATCTATCCAGGAGTGATGTGGAAAATCTTTCTGGCTTCCCTTTCGGCTTTCTCCCCTCTTACAGATGAGACACTAAATACAATCAGCATCTCTATATATCTATTTATTGCTGAAATAATGTGTAAGAACCAGCAACTAAGAAAGTGACTTTTGAACCCAGGTTGAGAAAGGAGTCTGCAAGGAATTTGACTGGTGTCTCTTGATCCATAACATGAATTAAACACGTGAACTCCTCCAATCTTTTCCTTTCTTTCCCACTCATAAGAGTTAAAAGATAGTGCCCTCTCCCTTGGATCCCTCAGAAACAGCTCTTACTGACTGAGTGATACACAAGAATGTCTTCCCCTGACATACAGTGCAGGTATTCACCAGCATAATCCACTACCACCAGCCCACTAAATGGATGATCCGTGTCTAGGGTGCTTGACTTCCAGTATATCTTTTTCAAAGCACACTAAAGCAAGTAGTCCAGTGCAGCAGCAACTCTTTTCTTCAGAAATCTGGGTTTGTATCTGCCCCTAGGAAGAGGTCAGCTCCATTTGAAGGTTTTTATATGTCATTTGTTTGGTGTAAAAGCATGGAATATTTTAAAATATCCCCTCAAGTTTTGCCTTGCTGCATACAGCCCTTGTGACTGAGGCAGTGCCACCTGTGTGCTAGCAGTTTAAACCATGAGCCCCTCTTCCCACATCATGGCTCTGTGCTCTGACCACTGATGACTTAAAAAAAAGTAGACTTATATCACCATTTTCACTCAGTCTGTGAATCTAGAAAAGGAAAATAAACCACAACTCCCCCCAAACTACTAAAATTTGGAAAGATTTGCAGTCAGTCACTCTTGCTGCTTGATGATTTTCAGCTGATGAATCTTTTGTTGCAAAAATCCCCAAACATGAACACTCAGAATTTGCTACAGTACCCATCCATGTCCACCCAGAGCACAAAATAGTCTCTTCTTGATGCTAAACCAAGCTTATCTATCTGGCATAGGAGTATGTACAATACACCTCTCACCTACTTAACGCACCTGATGGGAGCAGTGCACAAGGGCTGCTTCTGCTTCCTGTAAAGCAGCACTACATATCAGAAAATGCTCTTAAAATCTTTATCATATCTTTCTTGCATCAGACTTAACAAAAAGTTTTAACATATTTTAATGCTATATTAGTATAATGGAAGTGTGTGTGTCTATATGGATGACGTATTTTGCATACATTTTTAATTTTTTCCTTATGTCAGCATTGGAATGGTGCCAGTTACTGCATTTGAAAAAGGACATTTTAAAAAGCAGTTCATTAGTTCTCAGCCAGTGTTAAAAAATTACTCCCTAATGGCTGGGCTGTGTTCCAGCAAATAATGATTCTCAGTGCCCAGTCACACCTCTATAAGAGGTCCCATATGGGAAGGGAGGCTGTCAACGGAACTGAAATAAATAGATTGTTTACTACTTTAACTTTACCTGGTAGTTTGGATAAATTAAAAAAAAAAAACAAGAACAAAGATGCTGAAGGTGAGAAAACTTAAAACTGAATTGTGTATGGAATTGTTCCAATACATTGTTCAAACAGCCCTGTTAAAATTATTTTTACAGGGATGCTCCGTTCACTCCTGAAGAATGAAAGATACCTGTTGTTTAGTGACATCTTAGGCTCAATATACAGAAATAAAGTCACACAGACCTCCCAACTGTCAGCTTCATAGTAACAATTTAAGTGGTAAATAAAGGATTCTGAAATAGGATTTTGATGTTAACAGCAACTGTAGTTTGTTCCGCCTACCCCCTTCAGCTGATACAAATTATAATGTCATGGGGGCTCAGCAAGAATGGAGAACATGGTTCAACACAGGATGTGGTCATCTCTGATCTCTTGGGATGCTACAGCAAGGCATTTGGGTCAAAAGTATCATATTTCAAGTACAGATGCTATTTCATTGGGAAATTTTTAGTTTTCCATTTACTTAGTTTGAAATTCTTATATTATCCATGAAGGTATTAGTATCTGCAGAGCTGCTTCTCACAGGCAAACAAAGCTCTGCCCATGATAATAAATAGTTCATTTTTTAAAATACATGAGCTACCCTTATTGAAGCACTGACTTTTTCCAAATATTAACTCAATCCAATGTGAAACAGTTACTTTGCAGCATAAATGCTGGAAAAAAAGATGATACAGTGGGAAAAACTATTCTTATATTCCATATTTACACTTTCCTCAGTGAAGTCAGAGATAGAGCTATAACCCAGAATGTACTAGATGAAACAATATAACTTTGAGCTTTATCTGAAAACAGTGGTCCTAATCATATCTGACCACAGGCAACAGTACTGACATAGAATGAGCAGTAGGCAACATCATCCTTCACTTCCTCTGAAAGTCCAGGTTTTATTTTTATGTTCTTAATTTCCTATGCCTACAAGCAAAGCAGAAAAGTCTTGTAGGCAGCACATTCCATGTGACCCTAGGGTAGAGAGAAGTGTATTTAATATTTCCCCAACACACATCAAAAGATCACTTATGCCATGTCTTAACTTGCCAATTCCTTTTTGTTTTTCATTTCTCATCCCAAAAGTGATGAGCTGTAACTTTCCATATTTCTGTTGTGAGAGAAAGCTAAGAATCAAGGGGAAGAATTAAAGTTATGTACTCAGTGAACTTCATGCAAACATATGGCTTGTAATTAACACTTCTATTTCAGTATTGAAAGTACTGAAAAAGTCAATTTTTCTTGGCGATTTTTTTATAGTTATCTCTGAATACACAAAAAGAGTTTTCCTTTACAGCAATGTAACACTTGAGTAGCCCTATAAAACAATATAATCATCCTGGCTCAGCTGTAACCTTATCAGATCTATCTACAGACCCTTGATACAGGTAAATTTAAGGAACAATGGCACACAACTATATCAGACACCTTTCAGATGGTTATGAACAACTGCTTATCTGAAAATCTTTTTTAAGATGCTCTGATAGTTCTTTGCTGGAAATAAAAATCTTAGTCTGAGAGAAGTAGTTCAAAACCACCCTTGCTCTTCCCCTGTGCTAGGTGGAATTGTGCCCTGAAATTATAAAGACACCTTGGGTAAGAGTCTCTGTGCAGCTATGATGCTGAAGTGAGAGAAAGAGGAAAAAAAAGAGACTAGATGATTAAGGGATTTTCTTAAGATCATAAAAATTGCTTAGGGTCAAGAGAAGTTCATCATGTTATCCACTAAGTCCAAAATTCACAACCACAAGTGATTATGGGATATGTGGATCCTAACATCTGTGTATTTTGTGATATGACAAAAAAACAGTGGATCACCCAATCACATGATAAGCAGTAATTGATTATGAAAGAAATAATATGACAGGACCACTGGTTATTCAGAAGACTGCACTTGGTGACTTTGTGTCTTTTATGTTCACTTTTCTTAATCCAGCCCCCTTTTATCTCTAAGTTCATAAAATGGAAACAGCCTTAACAGGATGAACCATTGGACACTACTTGTTTCTGCATTATTTGCTTTTCTGCTCAGAGACATTTGCTTCACTTGGCTGGCCTAGGAAATACAACTGGGTGTGTCTCTCATTGCTTGGGCCACTGCTAGTGGATTTGCAAGATTTATCCAACGGTCTTGTTATATTCTAGTATGTCTGAAAAGGGGAAGAAAATCTGAATATCCTGCAGAAAAAATAATGAAGAAAGTAGATAAACTGTGAAATCTGTAAAAATTTATTTAAAATGGTAAGAGCAATGCCACTGAGATAAAATTTTCAACTATCAAAGTTCCTTTGACAGACAAATATGCAATTTTCCGAAAGTTTTCTGAGTTCTACAAGCAACATAAAGGTTTAAATATATGGAAAAAAAATGTGCAAGAGAAAGGTAGAAATCATTATAGTTAAAACTAGCATGCAATTTCTGTTACAGAGGTTTTAAAACAATTTAAATTTCAGGCTTGAGGGAGCTTATATATTCAATCTTTCTCCCTAATCATAATGTTTTTCAGAAAATGTGAGCAAAGTATGGAAACATATTCTTTAGCTGTTCAAGGAAAGAATAAGGAGCTTATTTTATTGCTTGAGTTGGTATACGTAAATATATCTACTCACAGATTTTACAAGAGTGTTTTCTAACAAATTCTTTATTCTGAGTACTTTATTTAAAAGAGATTCGAGTTCCAGCAATATTTTCTACCCCTTCCAGTTACCTAAAAATATCATAGTATTGTGGATGTTTCCTAAAGGAAGATCACAATAGCACACAAAGGGGAAAAAGGAGATAATTTTTAAAAAGCCTGTTTGTCTGTGTATGTTAACAATTATGCCTACTGCACTTGTCTGCATTCACCTCTCCTAGGGGAGATCCAAAACAAGCAATATTTTGTGATGTGAAAACATTTTCTTACTTAACACTGCAGCGGGATCACTTATCCTTATAATAAGTCCGCTCCAGTTTTCTGACATGTTTCTTGTCCATTTGATGTAAATATAATTCGCTACAATAAAAATGTGCTAAAATAAAGCAATACTAGTTTTAGTGACCTAAAGGATGTAAATATGAGGGGGTAATGAAAAGTTACATCACTGAGTGTGAACTGCAAGGGCTGCATGCAGCACACAAAATGAGATGTCAACACATATAGGATTTCATAGTTGATTTCTAGTGATAACTTCTTTAGAATTTAACATCAAACAAAAGCATATTATTTACTTTTTGTCCCAAAGTCACAAACTATTAGAAAATTAAAAAAAGGAAATAGTTGTCTTCTAATCTAAGGTAAATGTCAAACCAGAAAATTAATTTACACCAAAGAGAGTTTCTTTCTCACAAAACACTCAATAATAAGTCTAAGTATATCTTTCATTGGTGTCTTTACCCTT
Organism: Campylorhamphus procurvoides; assembly: GCA_013396655.1. NCBI lineage: Eukaryota > Metazoa > Chordata > Aves > Passeriformes > Dendrocolaptidae > Campylorhamphus > Campylorhamphus procurvoides. The sequence goes on along the minus strand of WBMV01002328.1, from coordinate 147,903 downwards.
TCTCTCTCTCTTTGGCTATGCCTTATTTTTTTTTTTTACTCTTAAAAATAATAAAGCAACTCTTCTATTGCTCTGAAAAAACATTGCACAACCATCAGAGAAAACTGACTCTTCCAAGGAAAGCTGTATCAAATTATCATGATACAGTATTGTATGTCACTGAAAATACTGCCAGACATTCAAAATAAAGAAGAAAAACCACTATTTTTTCCCAAGTAAGATATTAATGTAATTGTATAAAGCAGCAGGTTAAAGATATCCAGAGAAAAATCCAAATTTTAAAATCAGTGTTTTTCTCTGAAGTCTAACACTAAAATGGTTACTGAGCAGGGGATGTGTTTATTCCTCACATCATTATATCTATTTCAATGAAAGGCAATTTTGCGAAGGAAAAATAAGCAGGAATTTTAACAAAATGGCTGTTAACTGTGCTGGAAAAAAAACTAAGGCATCAAAACCTTACTGCAGAAGACTGGCCTAATTAACAGGCCAATTTAATTACCACAGGTTTTCAAATCTGTGATACTAATTAAGAAACAAAAGGAGACAAATGGCCTGCAAGGAGACATATCTGCCTTCTGGCCTACAAATGAGCACCCGTGATCTGTGTAATCGATACCAAGAAACTCACTGGAATTAATGTCCAACCTCCCAGCTTTCTGCACCAGCTCCTTCATTTACCTGACCTTTCAGGTAAATGTATCTTGTGGTTCTCAAATGACTCACTTGCACCTTTCATTACTTTAATCATTGACCTGAAAAAAGTATGTAAATTTCAGCCTTTCTAAGACCACAGTTTGATACCTCCATAATTTCAGTATAGAAAAGGTGTGTCAGCAGCTTCATGGCTGGGAAATGGTCAGGCTTTAGGAAAATTAAAATTATATTTTTCACTCTCTTCCAGCTCTAGCTGCTGCTTAGTATGCCCCAGAGGAGACCTTACATGGTATATATAACACTTCTGATATGAAGGACACATAAGTAAACATTAGAAGTTTTTATACAAACATTAAGCCCTCCAAATACTAATTTATCATTACCATATTAAACTTATGAATTATACCCCTGAAAGAAACCCCAAACACTAACTGAAGAAAAACTGTGAAGACATGATTTGTGATAGCTAATGCTCAGGAATCACATTATGACCAAAGGTGGTCTCTAGAGAACAGTATCTTGAAAACTTTAGCTAATGGTCCTTTAACCCTTCACAAGTCTGCTCCAGCTGAAACATAACTTTAATCAGGAATTCTTCTGATGCATCTTCTTGATCTTTCTCTCCTCTCCAGAATGTAATATAAGGCTTGATATTTATTTAGGAAATGCCAATATTATTTGCTTAAATTTTCTATGTAACATATTTCAGACAGCAGTACTGTATGACACTTGCAAAAAAATTAATAGGGTGAATTTATAGTGTTCTCTCTATCTTTGGACAGACACTCCTGTATTATGTACAAAGATTCCTGATTGACTAGAATGAGCAATGGAAGTTTGGATCAAGAGAATAACAAGCGAAATTCAAATCACATCCTTTTTCCACCTTCATGTGGAGTTGACAAGCACTCCCCCCTTCCTGCTTTTCACTCATAGTATTCTCTTCAACTCTCATAGCAGAACACCTGAGTTCACAACAATATGCTCAAAGGCAACACATGACAAAATTACTTGACTAGTTTATTAAAGCATATCCTAAAGCTCACGGTAAACTTGGTTATTTTCATAAAGATCTTGTAATCCCAAACTAGTGAAATCAAGAATATGCTTTTTCATCTTTTTTGGCAATTTTTAACTTTTTTTTTCCATCAAAAAGCATTTTCCCTAGTGAATTGACCCTGGATGACTCATGCCTCTGAAAGATATTTAATAGAAATATGCCAAAGCAGCTTACATTTTTCAATAGAAAAACTGATGATAAAATGCCAGGGTTGAGAGCACTCAGAGATTCTAGGGGAAGATGTTTCCTGACACACTCAAACACAAATCCACAGATAGCAGAAAGCAGTTTGTACAAAGCTGAGCATTTCATAAAGTCACTTGTTCCATTATAGCTTTTTTAACAGAAGCAGATAAAATAAGATCCTTCTTGCATTCACTAAAAAAACACCAAAGCTAAAGCAAGGTAAAGAGTCAGAAATTGATAGTAACAAGTTATAAATTATGTGTCCCAGACCATTTTAAAACATCGCTTAGATATTCCATTGTTAGAGAATACCATGAGAAGCTGCTCAGTTTCTTAATTAAGAAATAAGTACAATAGTCATTTAATATTGTCTCATGCTTATTTCTGTTTTGTGGTGCTATTTGGTACTTACAATGATGTGTTTAAATATCTTGTGTTTGTTAATATTTTATGTAAAATTTTATGTAAAATTGACCTGACTTATGAAATAACTGAGGTAATACCAGAATAATGGACTAACATTAATCTGTATCCACTGACCACTTCACTTTTTAATTCCTGTAATGAAATTCTAACATATTCTCTTCTTGATCATGGAAGTTAAAAAGAGAAAGAAAAACAGTAATTTACTAAAGAACTGTCATAGCTTTCCTATTTGAGAAAAACTTAGTGAAGGTTGGCATTCAGACAAACAAAAGATGAAAGTAGATACTAATTTGGAGTAGGCTGATTTGAAATGCAAGGAAAAAACCCAACTCTAGGACACCTTTAGGCAAAATTTACTCGTGCCTTGCTTATCCACAAAGGAATGTAACTGAATTCCCCAGGAGACTGCATACTTTGTATTATCACCCAGTAAGGTGAATTGCTGTAGTTATATGTGAGGCAGGAGATCTAACAACAGCAACTCTGTATCCCCATTCACATTGCAGCCGCTTTGTGTTCTCACAAGGTGTCATCCAGGCTGACTTGACTAATATTCCACCAAAGACAAGAGAATTACATGGACTGTACACACCCACCTCCCAGAAGCTAAAAAGGGAGCTTTTAATAAAGCAAGTGGGGAAAAGAGCCTTTCTGTGTATATGCATGTATACGTTTGGGGCACTGGAACTGAATTATAAATCAAAGATGCATCAGTTAAATGTCTTAGCAAGAAAGTGTGCTATAAGGTTTTGTATTTTCAATAAATCAGAGACTGGAGATTTTTTGCTAGTGAGAAAGTGACTGAAGTATCAGCTAGGGACAATTAGATCCCCACATGTTAACTGACATTTTTTTCAACACCCTATCTAGTCTGGTAGACTGAAACTGTACTTTTACTTACAGAAGGATAATTCTGTGCATTCTATTTTCCCCTCTATTTTTAAATAAATATTCTAAAGAAATTATTTGTAATGAAATATCCCAATATCTACTACTCTCTGTGTTACAAACTGATTGGTTTAGTGTGTTCTTCCTACAAAGCTGTCCAAGTATGAGAAAAGTGATTTCTTCCTTGATGCTTGCCTCTTTTCCTTGTCTCATCACCAAATACTTCACAAAAGCAGAAATCCAAAGGCAACTCCACCTGGCACAACTGAACAAGGTACTGGAATCCAGGCTAGCTCTATAAGTGAATACTAATACACATGGGTACTAACACCAACAGAGTGCATATGAAACATTGAATTCACTATTAAACTGCTACACTGCAAGAGTATCCATTCATACCATATAAACAAACTCAAATCCACCATCAGTAGCTAAGAAGTATTCCCCGAGATGCATACTGACTGCAACCTTTCACCAGTTAGCTGCAGTAATAGGGGTGGCAAAGCCTGAGGTTCACTTAGTTTCCAAAGACCAAACTGTCACCTGACTGTAACAACTGTAGTTTGTCTTGTCTACAAGGAGGCACACTTTTTTTTTAGTCTTATCTCTGCTAGGTTTGCCACACATTTCCATTACCATTACCATTACTCATTACCACCTGTCTATAATACAAGTGTTCATCAGCTCTCAGGCATCCCTGGATCACACAGGTGAACAACACTGTCTCTGAATCTTCTCAAATGCACATGTAATTCAGATCCCAGTGGTCTGCCTCTTCCTTTGTCTCATTTTTATATATGATACTATCTCACTCTTTTCCCAAGACATTCTTTTGAAAATGTTGTGAACTTTCAAGTTACAGAGCATCTTCTCAAATGTTCTCCAGTGTTTATGATCACTTTGTGTCTTAATGGTTTCATGTGTCTGAATCATATCAGCCAAATAATTTTCCACGTAAGCAGCACTATGAGACATTCTTCTTTGTGTCCATCTGGTAGGGAAGAACAGTCTGGTGTATGGACAGAGTAATGGCAAAGGAAAGAGCCTCCTGTCAATACAGTTCATTTCTGGTTTTACTTACTTGGACACCATATCCACAATACTCCAGACAATGCAATATTAGGCTGACTAGCTTTCTTCCTCCTCAGAGAGTTATTTCAACTAGAGTTGTCTTTAGTTTTTATGCAAAAATTCTTTATGCAAAATAATTTATGCAACATCTAGGGATGTCATACCCTTAATAAGAATAATGTGATTTCCTGATAACAGATAAAGAAGTTTAAGATTGAAACTTTCGGTGAAAATTTTTGGAGATATTTGTCTTACCAGTAGAACATAGAGGCTTTTAGAAAAGGAAACTAATGTCCACTTTTTCTGTTCTGGCAGCTCCTGGATGGCTCACTGACTGCAATGACTTCTTTATACCATGGATTTATCCAGACCAGTAACCTGAAAAACTGGCCAGGTTATGATTGAATGACTATACTAGAAAGAACTTTGCAACTATTTGCAAGACAGAGAACCTGAGCAGGAGTTATTTGATGTCAATAAGTTCTGGAGAACATCATGGTATCTAAGCGTGGTGGGTTGACCTTGACTGGACACCAGTACCCCACCAAGCCTCTCTATCACTCCTCTTTCCAAATGGACAGGAGAGAGAGAACAAGATAGAAAGCAACTCTTAGGTGGGGATAAGGCGGTTATCTAAAGCAAACCCAAAAGTTTGCATGTGCATAAGTGAAGAGGAGAATAACAAGGTTTATTCTCTACTTCCCATTAGCAGGGCTTCAGCAGGCAACCATTACAAACAACGAATGCCTCCCCTTCCTCCTCCTTCCCTTAGCTTTTCTATCTGAGCTGACATCTTATGGTATGAAATACCCCTTTGGTTAGGTTGAGTGAGCTGGCCTACTTGTGTCCTCTCCCAGGATCTTGCCTTTGACTAGGGAAAGAATGCTGAGAGACAGTGCTGATGCTGTGCCAGCTCTGCTCAGCAGTAGCCAAAACACTAAGGTGTTACTACCACCTTTCTAGCCACCAATGCAAAGCACAGCAGAGTGAGAGTGACAATGAAGGTGTCACTTAAACTGAAACTGCTCCCATGATGTAGAAGAGAAGGTAGTTAAGACAGAGATGAAACATATTCCGTAGGTCAAGTACTGCATGCCTACATGCCATGGAAATGTAACGGGCACTGAGCTGGTAGGAAGACTTCCAATCTACTTGATAATTTAAAAAAACCCCACAGTAAAGATGAATATTATCTCCCCTCCCCCAGCCAAATATGATATTCTGGAACCCAACAGATCATCTTCAGAAACTACTTTGATAAACATCACTTACAGTGAACAAGCAAAACACTGAAGCCACTGCATGTCACTATATTGCCAGCTATCTGTAGTGCGTACAGTCAGAATTTCTGACACACCTCAGAAGAAAAAAGATATTTTGGAAACACAATGCTGTGTATATGAGATGTCAAATGTCATCACAGAACCATACACCACCACAGCAAATGAATGTCTAAAAATAAAATGTACGATTTCCCTTGAAAGTGCCAATTTGCATGCATAGATACTTCAGTTGTGGTAGGAGGTCTATGCGCTCTTTTCTAACTGAGCAGAAATATGGCTCAACCTCAGTGGTAAGGAATTCTTCAGAAAACTTTATAGCCTCATCCCAAACTATGGCTGCCAGTAAGCAGCTTTTCAGAATGACAATTTAAATCCAAAAAATGCCACACGTGTACAGTAACAGGTCTAATCTTGTCTGTAAATTGATGCCTGTGGTTTTCAGAAACAAAGTAAATTGCTGATTTACAATGACTCTCACTGCAAGAATAACTTGACTTTTGCACATTAAACAAAACAGTCTTAAATTATTCATGCATATTATTCAACCTTTGAGCAATTTTAAGAGTCATTGATTTCAGAAACCTGAAAATCTGGCTTTTTACTAGAGAAACATAAATATTATATTTGACTTCTGTTTCTCAAATGTAAGACTGAAAGTCTATCCTGCTACATTTTAGGACTCACTCATCAAGCATAAGTAGCTGGATATTTTTTTCAAACACCCAACAAATACAATGATTTAGACTATCTTTGTAGAGTGCCTTGGGTACCTCAGGGTGATCCAGAACTCATGACCCTTTTAAAAACACAGTGAAGTCAAGGTTGTCATTTCCATGAGTCAAATAGCTAAGCAAGGGCTGTCTGGAAAGCAAAGGATAAAAGAAATACATAGAGGTAAAATACACAGCTCGAGGTGAAAAGCAATGGCATGTGTTGATGAACAGTGCTTTATGGAAAAGAGCATCACAGCAGACCTTCTATCCTGACAGATGGATGAGGTGGGATGGCAGATGGGAAGAGGTATGGTCTATTTATGGAAGGACACAGTGGGAGAAGTCCTGAATACACAGATGATGCCCTCTCCACTCTCTGGAGAGGCAGCAAGACTCATTGAGAGACAGTCTCCTTCCCAGCATTGCCACTGAGGCCAAGTTTTCAAAGCAGAAGATCCATCCTAACCTATGAGAGCCTGTGTGAAACCTGTGACTGCACCCCTAAAAACGCAATGCTGAGGTCAAGTTAGCTTGACATCACTGCCCTCCAAGCGGCTTCCTCCTAAGAAAAGGAAACAAAACCTACTCTCTCCTTTAAGGTTACTTTGCACACAAATGCCTTCCTTTTCATTAAAGAAATGACTGAGACAAACAAAGCCAAATTTTTTTCTAATCTTTATGATCAGGGTTCCAATGCATTTTCCTTTAGTCATGTCAGTTTATATCATCTCAGCAGAAAGTCTAGAACTTTATTTTAACATTTCATAAAATGGAAACTTATTTTTAATCCTTAAAATGGTATTTACCAACATCCATACATAGGCAGCAGAATAATGTGTGAGTGTTGAAATACTATATTTTGTTTGCAGTACTATGAATGGTCACTGTGTAATACCTTTTGTTTGTCATCTTGCAACTAATAAACTCCAGTGCTTCTTTTCATCTACAGTGCAACCGGAATTAAAGAGCTACTCAGTCAACTGACAAAATAATCTATCAAGGCAAGTGGAATTACAAGTAAAATCGAGAGATAATTTTGCTAGAAATAATACAAGTCTGTGAAATATTAAATCATTTGAAACACCAACTTCTTTTACTGTTGGCAAAACACTTAAATACAATATTTCCATGCTAATTAAGGGGCTCAAAATGCAAGTACTAAACTAAGAAACAAGCTATGTCAGAAAGATTATTTATTACACTATTCACAATCTTGGTAATGTGATGTAGCGGGACAAACTGTAATAGCTGTGCCACAGAACATAAGAAGCAACATATTGTCCTTTTTCCACACAAATCGAATAATAATACTAATAGGATACTAATTTCTCCATCTCTGAATCCTTTTTGTCTTTACTACTCAGTGATTTTTTATTCTCCTTTGTAAGGACTATATGTTTTTTTAAAACACTGAATATTTCAGAGATGCACCAAAATAGTAAACTAAGGGAGATGTTTGCTTAAAAAAGAAAAAAAAAGTAACACATTTCATACATCTCCATAACCTTCCCTGATTCCAACTCACTGAATTTCTCTCACCTCATGTTATGTATTGGGAGAAGTTACAAAGCAAAAGCACAACAGAATCACAGAAGAGGTGTCACAGTAATATATACAAGATCAATACAAGCAAATGCAACCTGGATGACTTGAAACGGCTACTAAGAGACGCTGTTAGACAATATTGCAATCTTCATAATATACAAACAGAATAATATAGATAGATCAATACATCAGTATTTTTTTAATACATTGTATATCAAATCTTAGCATTTCAACTTTATTGCACAGGACAAGATTTTTGTACCTGATGAATTCTCAGGGGTTTTCTCAGCTTTTACATTAAAGTCCCCTTCCCTACCCAGACTTTATAAAGAGAAGTGGAGAGGTCTATGGATTGTCTCTTATTTTAATGCTGATTCTGCAAACTACTTAAATGCATAGTAAGCAACTGAGTAATTTTATTGAGTTTAATGAGACTACTCATGCATTTTAAGTTTATCTTGTGTCTGAAGCTGGAGAAAAAACCCCATACAGAAATCTAAGAGGTAGGAATACACAGTGTCACAGGACAATAACCACTGTAATTTGCACACACTACCCATATGCTTTAGGCTATAGCAGCTCATTAAATGTGTGGTGCTCTCATCATCTTTCTGAAGCAGAGGTTGTGCATATTAAGAACACAAGAAAGACTTCTCAGTGAGGAAAAATACATTTATTCAGGGAGAAAAGCTGTGGAAGCTTTAGGTGATCGGCATATGGAGTTTCAGGGGTTAATAAATTAAGGACTACTCCAAGTTCAGAATCAGGATGCTTTGGATGAAGGACTGAAACTGGGAAGGAATACAAAAGGATCTCTTTCCCTTCTCCTCCACTGCAGTCTTTCTTCTGGTTTAAACTAAAGATAGGTATAAAGTTTCTAGTAAGACATCACAGGAATGATTCTCTCTGTGGAGGCACTAGACAGCCCCTTCTGTCCTCTCTTCTGGCTACCTTTTTCATTTGTAACAGTGCACATATACAAGAATTTAATTATGAAAGATTCATCCTTCATGAAAATTTCTGCAGCCAAGGAGTAAAAAAGCCGATGCCAGGCAAATAAACACACACACACTGATTGTGTCAGCCTGTTCCTCAAGAAACCAGAATAAAAATGGAGAAAAGATTTCTGTCAATATAAATTAGAAGATATATAGTAGAGAATACTTAATGATGAAGAAAAATAAGTCAGGTAGAATCCATACTAGCAAGGTTAAAGGCAGTAAGAAATTACTCATTAAACTTATTAGGAACACAAGAAAATATAGAGACCTCCTAATAGGTGTTTACTATGAATTTTTTAAAGAGGCATAAAAGGCAGACATCTTTAATACATGCTTCTACTCTTTTTTTTTTAGTAAAGAATTGAATGACAGGAGGAGGAAGAAGCATTTTCTAAACCATTAGTAAGAGATCTACCAATTTGTAAATCATATCAGTCTTTAGGTCTGGACAACTTGCAACCACAATAAGCCTTGGATGATCCAGGAATGCAAACAAGTTAATTGTTAGAAAATCTCTGGAACTGCATGAGACTGAATAATTTTAAAGTCTAAATAAGGTTCAAAAAATGCACACGCAATGGTTCAAGGACCATTAATCTAGCTTTAGTCCCACAGTAAACAGGGGAAAGATGACTTAGAAACAGATGCATGAGAACCAGCAAAAGTAACATCATTTATGTGTTGCCGAGGGTTTCTTTGATTTTTAATTTTTAATTTTATAGATATTAGAAATTATTGTAGATCTAATGTATTAGTAATGTAACTTTAGTAGCTGAATGTTTATACACCCTGACCCCTATCCTAGCAACCCTTAGAATTCCTTAAAGCTGTTTAGTCTGTATTTCAAGGTAGAATTGCAGAAAAACACCATGAAGCCTGAACCACAAGATAAAGACAGGGACAGAAGGACCTCCAAATCTGAAGCTTTGGAAGGCCTCCAAGGACCTGATGTGCTGTGAAGAAGACAACAAAGATGAAGAGAGGGTCCTGAGACCCCAAACCCAATTCCTGAGGGGGCGTAGAGAGGGTGTTATGAGGGCAGGACTAGAGGAAATAGCAAAATGGGATTGGATGGACACTATTATAAAAACCTGTAACTTAGTTGTGTGATAGAGAATTCTCATGTGAATGTATTCCTGTGAGCCGGTGTTTGGCTCATTAAAACTTTACTTATTTATCTTATCTCCTTACTGACTGCCGGGAATTTTTTACTGCGCTCCTTTAAGGCATCAATGTCAGTCAATAAAATTTCTTAAGACATTAGGATCTGATAAACTTGAGTTCATTGCTTCAAGAGGTTAAAAGTTGAGTTGATAGAAGCAGCTGCAAGAAGATAATATACTTAGACAAAACATTCTTATTGAAAAAAAATTGAATGGCCACACATTTTAATGGACTGAAAACGAAACAGATTGAAAACTAGCTAATTAACATAGTTATCAATGGAAAATCATAGCTGAATAAGAGTTTTTAGGAGGAATCCCTTGGGATTAATGTAAGGTCTAATGTTATTCAACATTTTCATCAGTGATCTAGAAGGACATATAGAATCACTGCTTGTAGTGGATGTATTTGCAGATGACACAAAGAGAGTGAGGAGGGTAAATAAGGAAAAGGCAGGCAGCTGTACAGAGCCATCTGGACTACTTGGTAAGCTGGGATCAGCAAACCAAATAATTTTGATTGTGCCTAAACTATAGGCACAATCAAAATTATATATCCTGGAAGTAGGAAAGGCAAGTCACGTTGCAGATCTGTAAAGTGCATTATAGAAAACAAAATGTTTGGATAAAAGTTAATATGATCCTGGAATATTTAAGCAAGCTGCCTAGTTACACATGTAAAAAGTGGTCTTAGAAATTAATATCCTATGATATGGATGGCACAGCTGACTTCTGGGACCATTTTAAAACTATTTGGTTATTTCATGTGTTACAACCAAGTAAATATGTGTCCCAATCATATTCTAAGATATAGCCATTTTCAGAAATATTAGGATATTGTATTAGAGTTAAGAAAAAAGTTTCCAAAGAAAATAATTCACAAGATTATTTATTTTTATAGGAAATTGTAGCTTTAAAACTGTAATATATAGTATATTTTTAACTAATCGGGTATTCACTTGATTCATAAGAGTAAAATATACACAAACTAACGTAAAATAGATAAAAATATCAAGAAATACTATTTAAAAAGTGATTATCAAGAAATTTGCATCACTGGCTTTTCCAAAAATAGCTATTTACACTGATGGTGGTAATGTTTGCCGGGTACACAACATGTACATGCCCACAACATTTTATAATAAAAATAGTCACCTCATGTGAAATACAAGACATAATAATGGAAGATACCCTGAAGCAAATCAGGGTAGACGTGAAGCATATGAAAATGGTCTTAACACAGCATGAGCAACTCTAAAGTCAAACAACATATAACTGTATTTGAGATGAATATTTAGTGAAAATCAGTTCCTTCACAGCCAAACATGTACATGCCTTTTTCCCCTCACTGACTGCAGTCTTTTATCCAACAGTCTACCTTTGAAGTGAAAAAGTACCAAGCACTTCTGAACGCCCTGCTAACAGATGAAGAGAAAGAAACATGGTTTAGTCCAGATGAGATGGCTTAAAAGGGAAATAATCTGTCCTGATAAAATTGGCCAGTAGTTTGCAAACCGAGGAAAATTACTAAACTGAATTAAAAGAAAGCTGAAATAATTAAAATATCATTGATAACTCCCAGAAAGCATAGGCAAAATAAATCAGCTGTGTTATATCTGCTGCAAATAAGTAATCTCACATTTAGGAAACACTTATGCCCCTTGCAGCAGAACTAGACAGAGGTTTGAGCAGTCATTTCAGAGTTCAAACTGTCTTAGCATAAAAAAATGTCCAGGCCTTCAAACATCTTCGAGATAAACAAGGAAAGTCTTCAGCCAAAACTCTCAAATCAGACCTGAGCTCTTGATCTATCAGAGGAGACAAAAGAAAAGATAAAAAGAAAGAAGCTGATTCCAAGCACGTGGAACAGTAATGCAATAACACAGAGCCGCAGTTCTGAGCAGATATGTGTAACATATTTCCCCCTCCAATGGAATAGCTCCTCCAAAATAGCATCTTAAGTAACTTCTACATGCTCTTTAAAGATATAAGCAGAGAGGGAATCTAAGTGTACAGAATGCAACACTGCTATAACACAGAGACAATCAAATTATCCTTAAGCAGCACTTCTGCCAGAACTGTGACTTTCTCTTCCAACATTTCTGCCTTTCCCACTTGACTGAATAGGTCAAGAAGATCCAGCATTAGTCCTTGTATAGTAAAGCCACTCCGACAATAAACCTCCTAGCAAAATAAAGGGCAGGGAGGCAGATAAATCCCCAGTAGGATTCTCTCACTTTTCCCCATTAATCCAAACTGAAAAAGTCTGCTCAAAGGAATACTGATACTCATGAATAATAAATTCAGTCCCATCATCGACATGAGCAAGGAATTTCCCTGAAGGACGGCTGAAAAAGGAAAAGAAAGAGTCTAATAATCCAGACAAGGAACAATCCCTTCAATTCCCTTGTGCAATTGAAAAGGAGTTCTCAAAACCCATTCACCCCATAGAGGTTAAATAAATTATTATATGGAAAAGAAATTTAAGAGGTAAACTTGCTTCAAAATTTAAACCACAAAGATTAAGAGACTACTTTCTATGACCTTACAGAATCAAAAACCTTCTTCTAATTAAAACAGATTAACACAACACAAACATTAAGCATTCTACAAAGGAAGAAAAGATTGCCAAGACATGTTGGAAATACATTTAAGGCTTCCCAAGGTTATGCTATTGAACTAACCAGAGCTTTTTTGTTTGCTGAAGCCTTCAAAATAAATGAAACCAGGAGTAAAGGCGGGGACACTGCATTTATTGTTCACTAAAAAAGAGTGAACAATAGGAGTTGAAGGGCAAAATTATTTTCTTCCTGATGCTCTTTAGAAATCTAAAAATACTTGTAAAAATCAAAGGCAAAATTACAACCCTAGACCTCTGGACCAAAGTAATTTGAGGTGGATTTTTACTCAGAAAGTTCAAGATTATGCATGTCTAATGCCAAGACATTAGAAATAATAAAGACCCAGACCGTCCTGTAAGAAGCACATGGAATAATTAAAACTACCATGCGATTCAGCATCTGAATTTCTGGAAAAAAACTTTTTCAGATTCTACTACCACCAACAATAAATCCTCTATGTTTTCATCAAGGAGTGTCTTATGTGCAAATTATTACAAAAAACTTAAAATTACATTTTCTTCCTAACAAGCATTGTCTTCAAAAGGAAGAAAAAAACTCCAGAAAACAACCTATGAATCAGAGGGAAACTCCCTTTCAAAACAGTAAGACTGTTTTCAAACTGGACATCAACTGCGTGCAAATATTTATTAGAAGACTTACGAAATGACAGATCTCCTCCTAACTAGGATGAACTCCTTACTTGGCCAATGTAGGAATTAAAATTCCAAAGAATACACTACAGCAGTAAAAACAGGGTACACAAATTATTAGCAAAAAACATCAGTTTGACCTTAGCAGGCAAGAAATGGAGCCTGCACTAGCACTAAAATAAGTATACTGCCTTACATACATAAGGGTCTAAATCTGTACACAGATTCACTCAGCTCAGTATTTAGAAGGTGCTGGACAGACTGAAGAAACAATCAAAATATCTTTCACTGCAGTTTTGTCAGAAGGACATCATGTTTACAAAGACGAAAATGAAATCCCAGCAACAGTCTTCTCGTTTCTACAAAAAGAGCTTAATAATCATTACAGAACAGATTTAAATGTCAATAAGTAGATAAAATAATACCCTGATCAATGAAACCTAGGTTCACCCTTACCTGCAAGTGAGCGAGTCATACTTGCTTACAATCAAACCACAATTCAGGGAAATTTCCCTCCCTCACTCCACGAACAATTCAATTTATTTAAGAAACGCAAGGTTAGAATAGATGACTAGATGGTCCTTCCTGTCCCTATATTCTCTTGTTCCTTACTTTGTATGTTCTTGTTCTATGGGTAAATCCCCAGTCCTTTTTCACGCTTTGCTATGTGTTTCAGGCACTGATCCACCACTGGTACTCAGGATTTACCCTCTCTGGATCACTAGCCACATAGCATGCATTCCTGTATCACAGGACCGAGCTCAGACTGAGAGTGCATCCTTATTTCTTTTTCACATCCAAAAGTGCCTTTGGACAAATTTTGCAGTCTACTTGACTGAATTATCTACTCACTAGCTTTTTTCCTTTTAAAAATCTTCAGGATCCTAGAAAATAAGTCATTGCTCAACCAAATATACATGTGATGTTTGTATTAATAAGTTCGTCTGTGTAGTGCTTAACTAACCAGATATGATATACCTATTATTCCCAAAGCCATTTAATATTCATGGATATTAAATGCATTATTTTAAAAAAAGCCACAGAAATATTACTTCAGTTATTTAAACTAATGAAGAAGATGGTGGCCTACACTGCAAATATCATTTTAGAATTTAACATCAAGGGGTTATAGAAGAACACCAATTCTGATTGAAGAAACCTATTTTAATGGTGCTCGTTGTATATAATATAATGAACCACTTGAAATGTCACCTGAAAGGATATAAAATTCAATTTTTGCACCATCTGGAATGTACTCCTGATTAAGTTGTACAGCAATGTGATTGTCTCACCTAAACAAACTAATCAAAATCAGAATGACACATTTTGCAGTTTCAGTGGCATTTATCTGTGTCCCATTTGTTACACATAGGGGTTTTTTCCAGAATGACCTTATGCTCAAATTGTGCCATGAAGCTAGCTGCATGTTAATTCTCCTTTCAAGAGTAAGCATGTATTTCATTCAATCTTACAGGATGCTACAGCTTTACACAATAGATTGAAACAGGCTGAACAACAGATTACCTTTGGAATGTGAAATCAGGGACACCAAAGTCTCTTCAGCTAAACAATCCAAAAGCCTCTTCAGCTAAAATAGAACTCTTTGAGGCTGTTTCGTTGTTGAAAATTTTGAATGAGTAATGTGCACTGATTTCAGTATTAGAGTACTAACAGATTCACACATTTCTGCTCTTCAATTTCCTTTTTCTTTTTTTTTTCTTGAGAGAATGTATTAACTCATCTTTTTAAGACACCTTTTTTATCTGAGAAATTTAAATAGCAAATTAAAAGAAAATGCAATTTTCCATATCTTCATCATTGCGAATTCACAGTTCCTAGCTAATTCTTCTCTCACTTATCATGAAAATAGCCATTATATTCTATACAGAAACTGCCACACAGTTTCTGCTCCTGCAGATACTGATGCCAGCCTAACACAACATCAGAAAACACTGTCTGCAAATACCACTGAAAGGCATCCCATCACCACGATGAATCTCTGGTTAATGGTACCTAACATCAGCCAAGGCCAGAGTTATTATTGTGAAGTCCTGAAAGTTGTTTCTCTTCAATATTACACTGCTTAACTTCACAGTAAATTGGTTTCCAGGTTTATTGCCAAAGTAATTAAAAATTCAAAAGGTGGCTGCTTGAACAGAACATTATGGAAAAGTGTTAAAAACAATTGAACATGAAGATTATTTCTTTTTATGGTGAGAGAGCAGCAGGATGGGAGGAACAACTTGAACAAGGAAGGTCATATTAGAAGTTAATATTTTAGCAAACACATGTCAGTGGAACTTCTATTGCAGGAAAGGGCACACGAGTAACAAAAAGGAAGGCACCTTATTCTAAAAAATTTTTTTTTAAAAAAACCCCAAACTGTTACTTATGAGAACTGGTTCAAAGAATGAGTGAAAGCTAAAGATGTTAAAAGGATTATACAATGCAAGCATTAAAACTTGTATTAGGTTTGTTTTTCCTTGCTTTTAGATTAGCTTAACTGTACTTATTATTTCATTAGCATTCCTCCTTTTTCCATATCAAAGAGGATTCTGGAACATTACTTTTAAAACAACAACTTTTTAAACCCCTTAGGAATAATAAGGTTGAGGAAGGAGGAAGAGGTAAGAGGGTCCAAACTTCAAAGAAACAAAATCAATCTTTTCATCAGGTTTAATTTCTGCAAGTTGAATGTGACTAGGGCATAGACTAGGAAGAGATTATATTTAACTACTGGTATAAAACAAGTAATTTGTAATGTCTAGAAATTGAAGAATGCCTACAGGTACATCCAGTGTTTTAGCACATCTCAGCTGGTAGCAGCTGATGGCATCAGCTGAAGCAAATGAACATACAGTAGTGATGGGAATAAGAAGCTAACAGGTATGTAGTCTCTCAAGAGAGATGGTAACCCAAAGGAAGTGATGATGAATCAGTGGTGTGGGTAACAAATTCTCAGCTTAGCTGTACATGAATGTATGCACCATGTGAACAAATACACTATTATCACTCTCGCTTTGTTCACAATGAAGGCAGTGATTTGTGTTCAGCTAAAAATCCAACAACAGAACAGAAAGTACACAAGTTTTGTCTGTAACAGAAGTCTACTCTCTACCTGGAGTGAGCAGCAATGACATTGTTGCCTCCCACTTGGTGTCACACAGGTGAACACCAAAACCCCACCTGCAAACACCCAAACCCTGCTTGTCAGTCTCCTAGGAGACTCCACTGAAGTTCCCTATTTTCTGTCCCTACACACCTGCTGGGGAGAAAAACCAGTGACACCTCAAACTCCCCAGCTGGAATGACACTCCTGTTGAAGTGAGTAAGACTCTTGACTTAAGGTTTTGAGTCTTGAACTTGAACTCACTTTTTAAATTTAAACACTCCTATCCTAAACCTTCCATGGGCAGTAACCTGGGTTTTTATCTTGACAGAGGCTTGTTTCTATAGACAAAAAATAATGCGGCAGAAGGGGTATCCAGTAGTAAGGCTTTGTAACAGCTTTAGATCCTGTTCAGTGCCCTTATTACTAAAACACTTCTCCTGATCTCCAATCAAACCTTCTTTGCCACATGCTCAGCAAATTATTTCTTGCTCTTCTTCCCAGTGGATATGAAAAAATCTGATCACTTTCCATCACATAAAAGTCACTTACATGTGAGTAGATGTACAATGATTTACCTTCAGTCTTCTGCTTAGACTAAGAAAGAAGTTTATCCTCCATCCATTGATTTTCCTCATAGGTTTTATGGATGCTGCCAACTTCATCCAGAAGCTTTTTGGAATGGGTAATTCCATGGAACTAATTATGATGCTAATTACATCAAAATAATTGTCTTGTTTTTTCACTGAGATCAGCACAAGTTGGCCTAAATTCAACTGATACTTATACTCTCATTTTACATTTAAAAAAAAGAAAAAGATACAAGACCCGACATAAAACTTTACATCTCTATTAATACAAATTAGCTTTGGTTCTGAGCTTAACTTACTCTGTTTGAGATGATTAAATATAATTGCACAACAATTAAGGAGTGTCTGACATGCACCAGATGGAATAAATTGGATTTCAGAAGTAGCCAGTATAAAGTCCACATAATTAGCTCTCATTCTGATGTACAACATTTTTTTTTGGAAAACTATGTTTTCATTCTCACAGCATTTTAATAAGTAAATAATTAGTCCATTTTGTCCTCTGATGGAAGAAATAATTTTATTGCAGTTACAATTTTGTCTTCCAACTACAGATCCATATCATAATGTAGCCTACAGTTCTGTCTCCAGCTTAATAAATTTGGATGGGAACCCTACAGACTTTGAACTTCTATTGACAAAAATAAATATTAGTAGGAAAAATACATGAAAAAATACTGTTTTATTAATTAAGCAAAATTTCCTTTGGCTTCAGGGTAAAGGCTAAAGAAACTAGTGTCAGAGAGACATTAGAGCACTCACACTCACCTACATTCAACACATAAAACTAAGGACCAAGCTATAAACATCCAAAGTAGTTTCCTACTGAATATACAACTCTGTGTTATTCAAGTCCTTGGCCAAAAATATAAGTCAGTTGACACAGAGGTCAATTTTGAAAGCTAAACTTAAAGTAGTCTAGAATGAGGCAAGGTTCATGCTGAAGAAGCATACCATGGAAAAGCCACACAAAACAAGCAGAAATATCACAGAAAAAGAAAAGAGCTCATCAATGTTGGCAGTTGCTTAGGTAAGGTATATCAAATGACTAGGAAAGGTGTACACAGTACTGGAATAAGTTTACTGAGTAAAGGTTTTAACACACAGAAAGAAATGCCAGTAACTCACAATAACACAAGCAGAAGAGAAAATGGTTTATCAAAACTTATCAGTTAGAAGAGCAAATGAGAAATACAAATAAACACAGCTATTTTCATACTGGATCTGAAATACTAGAAGAATATAAAACAGAGAATTATTAACTGTACTCTCAAAACAAATGAAGTCTCCTTTTTGCATAAAAGCATGTACTGCTGCAGATGGAGGGCTTGCTTGTACACATCTGAAGTTATTTGGTCAATATTTAAACACATACAAAACTTCAAAAAAACAGTTTGTGTTTCTGTCTATATGCTTTAAATTGTCCATAATCTGGAATGTGACAATTAGAACATATTTTCCTTTAAAAACATAGAATAATATCCAAACAACTAATGAGCTCATTGTTGTGGTTGTACCCTGAATAAATGTCTGATGTCCCACAAAACTCCTTCAAGGCCTCCCCCCACTCCCTTTCACCTTCCAGAGGGAAGAAAAGAAAACCAGCTAGTAATTTACGGCTAGAGATAACAACCGAAAGAGGAGCTTTGATTAATACCGCGGGCAAAGCAGAACTTAGAATAATGCTTAAATTTATTGCTAACAAACTAAAAACTAAAAATAAGAAATAAAAACAGGTTAGAAACACTTTCCCACCACCACCCCCTGATCTGTCCATGTCCCCTCCTTTCCCTGATGGTGCGGGGGACAGGGGAATGGAAGGTTTACAGTCAGTTGTTGTTGGGTCAGCCATTTGCAGATCTAAGTCCAAAACTCGAGCAACAGTTCGGTCTCAGGGGGTTTCCTGTGGGCTGCAAAGGGGACAGCTCACTTCACCACAGTCATCACCACGGTCACAGGGGAAT
>WBMV01002328.1:68629-128965 GCA_013396655.1 Campylorhamphus procurvoides | reverse complement strand
GCCACAACTTCTTAAATATGTTTTCACGCAGGGGCGTAACTCAATGGTTCAAAAGCAGGAAGTTTTCCTCGGAGCTGGCCCTCATTGGCTCTACTCTGTAGGATGGAGGGAAACTTCCAGAGGCTTCCAACAGAAGCCAATCTTCCTCTTATGTAAAATAAAAACGCTAACCAGATAAACCCACGACACTCATATATAGATGTAGCAATCTCTCATCCTGCAGTTGAAGATTAAAAGGTCATTTTATAATTACAGCTTTGTTTCTCTCATGCAGAATGCTTAACACTGAAAATTATACTTTTAATTTCATAAAAGTGGTAAATGAAAAAAAACCAGGCAAATTTCATTTTTCATAAGGGAAGTTTTATCACTGCTAAAGTCAGAGAAAAACCCTAAGTTTACACAAATAAAAAAGAAGCATACAGGTATATTTCTTTTATTTCTGATCAAATACAATTTCTTTAACCCTGGTAAAAGCCTTAAAATTTTATTGCACATCTCAATGAATGTAAAAAAGAAGCGTGACCTCTATGTTTTTTATAAGGTAGAGAAAGAGGAGATCCTTGCTCCTTAGCTTTCTACTGACAACAGCCAGCTGTGGTAGAGCTGTGTTTATTTCCCTTTCATACCCAAGATGACTTGAATCCATATCATCCTTTTCCCAGGAGATTGTCTTAATCACCATATGTAGCTCCTGGAGGGTTCTTCCTCAGAAAGCTCTTCTGTGAGGCCATCTCTATTTATATATTAAAATAATATGATATTAATTGGAGCAGGAACCGAGACTCAAGTGAATTCCTTGACGACAAACCTACGGCCATATATGCTGTCTTTCAGCTCCTAGCTTAGCCCTCTCCACTAGCTTCCTCCCCTCACGTCCACCAATTTGGCCCTCCAGATTATTAAAATCAAACTTTGGTGGCAATCTGGATATGTAGATACGCATAAAATGGCCTCTTTTTTCCCCCCAAATTACTTGAAAAGAAGAAATGTGTTTTCAAATAAAAATATGCTTTCCATGTCACCCTGATGAAGAAACATTCTTTTCTGAAAGAATGGAAAGGATCAAGTCACGTACATCATGTTTGACATTGGGAGAGTAGGTGGCAGAAGTTTTCATCATTCCTTACAGAAAGAGTTTAAAGATCTTGGTGTACTATATCCATAAACTTCAATGTAAATGCTAAACTGTTCCTTAAAAAAAATAAGTATCAGCTTCCCCAGAAAATCCTAACATTATGCATTATAACAAGGGAAAATGTTTCAAACTTTCATGGTGAAGAACATGCCTAAATTACCTATGTTCCATTTATTCAAATTTTTCATTAACTGCAGTGGAACTTCTTGGCAGAATTCAGAGTGAATACTCAAAGGAGATCTTCCTCTCCACTGCAGAAGTAAGAACTGAGCAAACTTTCAGCAGTGGTGTGTTTATATTATGACATCTGAAAAGTCTGTCTGCATTGTATGCATAATCCATGTGAAGCTACTGAATTGAATTTATCATTTATTATTGTACCAAGTTATATTTTCTGAAGCATTCATGATTGAAGACCTAATAAACACATGGGACTCCAACCAACAGCTAACTAATTCTGGTCAGAGCAAATACAAATATGAAAGTGTTTAAAAACAAACAAACCAACAGAAATCAGTCACCTGCCAGACAGCAACATAATTTTCCCTGGTAGTATGTCAACAGAAGTTTAAAACTATAATCAATCTGTATACATTTCAGAAAGAAAGCTGCCTTTTTTTTCATGGAAATATAGTATAATAGCAAGTTAAAAAAAAAAAGAAACTATTGACTGCCAATTCAACTGAATAAAGACCCATCCTTGGCAAGCTTATGATGCTGTTTGATTTCCCAACCGCACTAATGTACCTCAAAAAGAGTACCTTTCTAGCATGCCTGACAACACAGGACCATATTAATGGAAAGTAAAGATAGCTTTTTTAAGCTAATATATTGGATAAAATCTGAGTCCTAATTAAGTTGGTGTCACATGCAATTTGTAAATACCCAGGATTCTATCCATATGGTGCAAAAAGACCTCAGTCTCTTGACAGCCTCACCATCTCTAGCATAATTTTCAGAAAGAGCATTAAATGGACCCAAAATTCTGTGATTTACTGAACAAAATTCTTGATTCTATCATTACTAACTTGGTGCTGACACTGAGACCAATAGCAAGTTCTCTAAAAGAGTAGTTAACTTCCATGGAAATAATTTTGTGTGTATCACCTTATTGAGAAAATATTTTTCAAATGTTTTCATTATCAACCACTAGATAAAAATTCCACAAAAATGCTGAGCTCAACTGAAGTGTATACTAATAAAAGGGAAATTTCTCAACTGTTGAGTAATATTTTTGCTACTATTTTTTTGCACTGTGTTTTGTCATTTATGTTAAGTAAGCAGAGCTAAAAGTGAAACAGATGTGCAACTAGAAGATTCAGGACTTGATTGATAACTGCTGATTTATAAACCTCTCAAACTAAGGAAATAATCAGAATCCTTTGAAATCAATAGAAAAACAATTCATATTTCCTTAAACTCAGGGCAGTCAGAGTAAAAGTTTTGCTTCATCTTCTAGGCACTTAGATATATCTACCAGTTATATTTAAAATGTAACAGTCGCTACAAAAACAGACACAACCCAACGAAATATAAAAATACAATCTCCGTGTCATGAGAATGAACAATCACTTCAGGCATTCATCACTTTCATGTGTTGCCCTTCTGTTCATTTAATAGATTTTTAAATCGGAACATACCATTAGGATCATTTATTTTGATTCTCTATGATGTGCACTAATTTCCTCATCAAGCCCGTGACTTCTCATAGCTACATCATATTTGGAAGGAAAATAAACTGTTGCAGCTTTTCACTATGAAATGTTATCACCAAAGGAACCTATCACTGAATGCTTTAATTTTAATGGAATCTCTGAGTAAATTAAATTTTATTTCTTATCAAATTAGTTTCACTAGTTTTCTGTTTTTTGTTAGCCAAAAGCTAGAAGCTTTAATGCTAGCAAGTTCCACTCTAAACTGAGTGGAGTATACCATTCAAAGAATCACAGAACAGGTAAGGCTGGAAGGGACCACAGTGAGTCATCTGGTCCAACCTCCCTGCTCAAGCATGGTCTCCCCAGAGCACAATGCACAGGATTGCATTCTCTAAAAGCACTGCACGAATTAAGAGTGATGTAGTTCATATCACTAAGTCTACAACCAGTAACAGTGACATTTACTCTCTTAATAATGGTGGGATCAGCATGCACCATGGCATACTGTGCCTGGACTCATTTAAGTAAGATTGTGGCAAAGATGGGTATCATCTATGTCCAACTCGAGGATAAAAACAGCAGGTGTTGTGTGAAACTCACTACAGATACAATGCTAAACATAAACTCTGCTAACGTAAGTGCCACTTTGAATGAACACACGTCTCCCAATAATTCCAGTAAACATTTCTGATCTAATTAGAGGTTATGAATAAGGAATTGGTGACTACTGAATAAGGAATTGGTGACCTAGAGCACTGAGTGTCGTGTAAAGGAAAGTTTTATTCACGTGTGATAAAGGTTGTCCTTTGTCATTTGCTCTTTTTATAAGGAATTAACATTCTCACTGTGAGACCAATGTGCTCAAGAACTTATTACATTAACCTTCTTAGTAATTTTCTTTACCTCCACTCAAAACAGTCTTGAAAATTCACACTTTTCATACACACTTGAAAATT
Source organism: Campylorhamphus procurvoides (assembly GCA_013396655.1). Lineage (NCBI taxonomy): Eukaryota > Metazoa > Chordata > Aves > Passeriformes > Dendrocolaptidae > Campylorhamphus > Campylorhamphus procurvoides. The sequence goes on along the minus strand of WBMV01002328.1, from coordinate 125,216 downwards.
TAACCAAAATGACATTGCCTGTTTTTCAACAATCAAAAAGAACCTCAGTTTTACAACTGAATACCTTCCCCACCCCTCACCTCAGGACGGTACTTCGGAAGGCAACAATAATTCAAATCCATTGCATTTATTGTACTTCAAACCTTCGGCTATTTACTATCAGGGAGAAGTTCAAATGCTAGAAACTCTTGTTGTAGGGCATCTGAAGATCAAATTGTATGTTCAAAAAACCACATTTTTCCTTGTGGTTCCAGTCTTCTACAATCTAAGAGTCCTGCTGTTAAAACACCTTCCCATAAACCAGAAGAATGAGAAGTGACCTACCTTGGAAAGTCCGCCTACTTCCAAATAGAAGCAGATAATGAAAACATTCCAGGTGACCCACAGGGCAGTCCACACGGTGTACTGAACACAAAGCCGGATGAAAGCAAAAAAACAGAAAAATAAAATGTGAAGATGAAAGGACTTTAAATTGAGCAGATCAATAACAAAAAATCTGATATTAATAAGCATTGTTCTTCTGGGAACAGACAAGCACAGAGTTCAGGAAAGGAGTTCTCCCTGCAGAAGGCCCCTAAGAAGCACTGGAAATTACAAATCTAATATTCGTTTCTGTACTAAATAAATACCAATAAAACAGATTTATACTTTACAGTTTTAGTCTATCCTACTGATATCAATTAAGTCCAAAATGCTGATCTAAACAACCATTTGGGGGCAACTGTGAGTAATTTTTAAATTATGACTTAGCACTGTTGAAGGAAGTTCCAGAATAACACAATACTTTAGATCAGCAAATAGTGAAATAACATTAAATATTATGAAGAAAGTCACAAGATAAAAACCCCAGCACCACATAAAACAGAAGATCTATTGATCTGGTATTCTGGATTCTTTTCTTTTTAAACAAATAAGGGTAAATCTGATCTCTTAAGAGTCTTTGACAGTAAAACATACTTTAATTACATTAAAAATAACTCACTAATTCTCCAACCCTTCTGCCATGAACCAGATCCTTTGTAAAGCACCCTTAACAGATGAATGTATCCATATCTCTTATGGGTTCTACCTTAACTCATCTTTTGAATCTTAATTGTCAATACATTAGACTGGCACTATTTCCTTACAGATGCACCCTTTACTAACATACAGCTGTAAACTATTCCCAACGAACTGAGACTATTCAGGAGAATTCACCTTTTTAAGAAAGAATTTTTTATCTCTCCATGAACTAAATCTGTCACCACAACAAAAGGAATCCTGCTTGATGTGCCAGGCCAAGCCAAATCTGTTAATGGCCTCATTCTGTCCCATGGGCACCAATGACAATTCTGAACTGTGCAGCCAAAAACTGTCTGAACATGCTTTCCCAGTCCAGGCTATGCTGTTTTACACAGTTAGGACTGGTTTGGTTGCCTACCCACTGTGAGGATCGCTGAAAGAGAAGTGCAGGTGCAAAGCAGGTGTGCACCTTAAAACCCAGCTGCTGCGTATGAAGAGCCTCTTCCTATACTTTCAGTGAACTGCAGAAGTCTAAATTTAAGCTTCATTTGCTTTATAAACATAATAATTATATAGTCAGTAATTAGTACTATATAATATAACTCTCTTACTTATATAACTTTTTATATAATTTAAGTAAGAGAGTTATTGTCCACATTTGAAAACACATCCTTTTGGATATGCAAGGAACAGATTTTTTCCTTGCATAGTTTCATAGGTAGTTAAGGAAGACTACATTAAAGGAAAGGTTATAAGACAGCAAAAGCAAGAAAGTAAAATTAGGAAGTGTCAGAATTTGGATTATTTATGCCAATTTAATTTCTCTATTTTTTGGATGTGCCATACAGTGCAAATCTTCGTTAAATCATTACAAGTATATTTTTATTTTAAAAGATCTTACCTCCCTTAACACATTTTATGAACAGACAGCTCAATACTTCATTTCTCCTTGTCACTCAGACTCTGCTCTGAGGACAGAATATTAATTTCCTCATGAGGTTTACCAAGATGCTCATTGCTGTAATGTGTGAGAGCTGCACAAACATTAACTAATTTATTTTGTGTTATAAGGGAATGATACAGCTCTCAGAATGCAAATGATGTTCTGATACATGCAGAGATTACATTCAGAAGTATTCATACTTTATAGGCATCCAACTTGAGGTGCTGCCTGGAGAGTTCATTTTCCAGAACACTTGAGGTTATACAGTACTTTATAAACTCAGTGTTCAGCTCCCTGTGGCTGAGCACGCAGCACTTGTGCAAATCAGAACACAAGGTCTCAAGACAAGAACTCAGAATGAAAGGGGAAAACAAAGCCCGTGACAAGTTTGGTTTCAGTGATTCGCTTTGTGTCAAAAAGTGTTTCAGTGGTGAAGAGCAGAGATAAATCTCAGCTACTCAGTACACTCTTCACAGCAAAAACAATCCTTTTATTCCTGCTAGCATGTGCCTCACTCTTCCCATTGTCTTTGGTTTCTGCAAATCAAGTTTCTATTCTCTGGCTGTGATCACCAGAAAACGCCCAAATATTGGTCCTTTCTATTGAAACTGAGGTGATAACACAATAAGAATTGGTATGCACCTATAAGGTTCAAAACTGCAAATATATAAAAGGATTACAGTAAGATTGCACAGAAGGGTTTCAGTAACATTTTTTATAAATTTTCGAGTGTTTCTGAAAATTTTATAATAATTTATGACCATTGCGTGTATGTGTGTAAATTTATATGTATATACCTTCTAGGTTAAAAAACAATTATAGCAATATTCCATTATGTGGTATCACACTAACACCTGCTTGAGTCATTAAGAAGGGTTTAACTTTTAGATCCATGATGAAGATTTGTTTTTGCTAGCAGAGAAAGAGCCTGAATTGCCATGTGTGAAGGGAACATGTCAGCATGCTGACAATTTTCTCTCAGTGTAGCAATGGTTAGGGTCTCAAACATCAGGTCCATGCTGATCCTCAGGTTTCACTTCCCTTCCAAGGCACCTCACCTAACCTGTTTCATGAACTGATCTACTATTCAGCCTCTCCCACTCCATGTCCTAAACGTTACCCTGTTCATCCTGCTGCATCTGCTCACTCTTAACTCCCCCACATCCAGTGATTATCGCAACAATTCTTTTTTGTGAGCCACATTCAGTCCATCCCAGTTCAGCTGGTCTCATGGTCGGCATCACAACCCTCACCATATCTGCGATGAAGAAGGAATTTTCCATACAGCTTGAATCAATAAGAAGAGTTGTGTTTTTTATTTTATACCCCGTATGATGCAGTACTTAAAAATCATTTTTGTAGCAGATTCCTTCTGGTGGAAGGACCTAGGACCTGGTCATAATCTTTCCTTATTTGTCCCCATGATGTACTGTATTCTTTTTTGGTTTTGGTCTTTTGCACTAAGGATTGTATACTGTGTGGTGTGAGAAATTATTTGGAGTCTTATAAGTTATGGAGAGAGAGTACTCCCTAAACCTTACAGGTCTATTAAATTGCTATCAAGCCTAGTAGATTTCTTTCAGATCCCCTTTCATAATGACAGTCTCCCTAAAACATTGAGATTTTTATATCTCTTTTGACTTTACAGGTCATATTGAAACCAATGCAGAGATACTCTTTATATATCAGTGAAATGCAAACATTTCTAGATTTAAGTTGTTCACATGGATGGATGGACACAAAGTCACAAAAAGAACAGGTTAAGAAAAAATGAAAAAGGTGGCTTCTTAAATAGAAAGGTAAAAAAGAAAAAAGAGAATTTTCTAAGTTTGAATTTTACAAGGATTGTGCAGTAAGTTTAGCCATAATGAGTAAAGTATCTCAAGTGTATATTTAAAACCAAAGTGTGGCAACTACTCTCAGAAGGTAGGAGTAATTAGGGAGAATGCAGTTGTCTCAGGGATACTTCAAGGGAAAGGAGCAACTACTGAGTCGTCAGATCATCCCTCTGTGATACCTGACTCTGCCTCAGAGGCATCAGTACTTGCAGAGCTGTATAAGTCATATTTACGAAAGACAGCAAGGGAAGTGGAGCAGGACTTACCAGGAAGGATATTCAAGGGGTAATGTTGGAAGCCTAAATATTACACATATGTTTTCACTGTCTGTATAATATTTTTTGAAAATTGTATAAAGTATCCTGTACAGACCTTCTTCTGCTTTTGTGTTTTATGGTTTATTTGTTGTTTGTTTTTTGTTTTTAAAAGAAACTCTCTCCTGGCTTTTCAACTGTATACATTGCCTATATATCATATCATATCATATTATTTACTGGAATACATTAAGGCAAGTAAAGAAGAGATTTTCACTTTATATTCTGTCTATTTAAGTGTATTATTTTCATCCCTCACTGTCCATTAACACATTTTTGTTCAGCTTTGTGCGTGGTTTGTGCAATTTTAACTACATGACTCATCATTCAGAAGCCTTTTGAAGTCCCACATCAGAAGTAGGAGAGGGGGAAAATCCCCAGCTTTAACAAGTATCCTGTCATCATCTTTAATCAGTTTTAACAGCCTGAAAATCTGCTGACAGCAAGTTCTATAAAGAAAGGAAAAGCATGCATAGAGAAATAGATCACAGCAGAGCTCTGGAGCTTCACGACACAAGTGTAACAGCATAGTTAGTACTGAAATTTACCTGTTTCTTCTTTGCAAATGTTTGGCTAAGTTCAACTGAGTTAATATGGGAAAATTAGGAATCAGCTCTGCACTTTTATGTCCCCTGGGAACTTTGCAGTCATTTAATTCAGTCACAAAATACTGAAAATAGCACATCCGCTTAGTGACAGGACAAACTATTCATAAAATTTATCTAAATTACTAATTAATACAAAATGTGATAGAAATAATTATTGGATTTAAATTAATTAGGACACTTGGAGTCAATGCTGATATTCCCTCTCTCTCTGTTTCCTAAGCTCCGAGGATCTGGAATTTTAGCTATGGGCAAGTGAAATTCCAGATTTATTTCAGAATTACCATCCTTATAGTCCTGTATCTGAAAGACTGCAAGCAGACAACATGAGTCACTACCTTCAACTACTTGGAATGACAACTATATTCAACAGAGATGCCTCATGAATCAGCTATCACGTGCCCCCCCTTAGATAGTGGGGCTTTTTTTTTTGATAGAAATCTCTCAGGACAAATTTTATATGAGTCAAACGTATTTGTTTCTTCAGACTTTTAATCTACAATGGTTATGCTTAAGCTGCTGTCAAAGAAATGACTGCAGTTTACATAGTTATTAAATGCTAGTGATACACTAAATAGCTTGGGCTCAGTGGCAGTGGAAGACTTAGAAGAACGCAACTGCTATTATGTTTATCAGTTTCTGTTGCAGCCCTCACTGAACTCCTTGACTCTGTGTATCTGCAACAAAAGCCTGCTCAATTGAGCCTGCAGAACTAGTCTCATATTTGACTGCAGTAACTTGTGCTTCAAGTTATGGCCCTACATTCATTACATCTATTCACTTACTTTCCCATTCCTTACATATGTTAGAATTTGATGAGACAGAACACGACATATGCAGCATAGGATGGCAAAGTGAAAACTTTTATGTAACTTCACTTGTCAGGGAAACCTTCAGGCACAAACTTAATTGCAGAGAAGATAGTTTAAAAACATTCTCAAGGTTAAACAACAACCGTAGAGCTGGTCAGCTTAAGTCAAGATCACCACCAGAGCATGACAGAATATCATGGAGACAATTTGCGCTCACATGTGCCAGATCAATTTTGCGTTGACAGGTTACAGAACTATTGTATCTGACATGATTCTCACTTTACTTCAATTTTTTTATATTCTGATGGGATCATGTGCACTAGTAGGGCCACCTTCCAAGGAAGTCTTGAGGAAAAGACAGTGGATACTAAGCACACTTTTTTGACATAAATGGTTACTTTTCCAGTGAAAGTGGATTAAGCTTAATCTGAATCAGAAGCTTCAGCAACCACAGTACATAAAAGCATGACTCAACATATTACTTCTGCCAAAGACACGGTACCAAATTCTCAGGTCACCAACCACTAACATATTCGGGGGCTTAGATGTGGCTGAAGGGGCAGGTATGGCTTCTCATTGAGTTGGAGCCCAATTCACTAGTGAAAGCGTGGGTAGGAGTCCCTCTGCACTGTTTTTAATACTGAAATTCAGAACCCTACTGAAGATATACATTAAAAAGATTTTATATTTGAAGTTAGCAATAAAGGTTCACTGCTGTAACAAGTGGACTGTTTTAAAAAGGTTTCAGAAGGAGGGAGGTAATATATGCCCTTCCTGGGGAGAGTTCCTTTTGGATTCTCTTTTGCCTTAGTGAAGACAGCCTGGAGCTGGCACTGGCAGAGGTATTTAGTGTCTGTACCACCAACTCCTTCTGGGGCTTCTGGGGACAGTGGGTAAAGTTCAGCTATGGTTGAGACACCCTGGGAAGCACAGCGTTTGGGGAGCATGTGTTGAGTATAGCCTGAAAAATCCTTAGGCTGTAGCTCTAGAAGCCCTTTGAGGTGGTGCAACCCTGCAGTGCAGTAGAAAGGCTCTATGCACTTCTCTCCCTTCTTTCACTACTTGTTCCTGTTTTCCCCCAGCATCTCTTCCCTTCCGCTGGAGCAAGCAAAACACAGTTGGTCTACACTTAAATTAATACCAGTAAAGAAAATTGTTGCTTTTCAGCTGGATCTGTTTTGGTTTGACACTTACAGAGGGGTTGAACTGGGCTTGTGGTGGTGGAAAGGGAGGGACTGAAAGCAGCAGCTGAGCTAAGGGACTATTGCATATGCTGGCTTGGGGAATCCACTGAATTTAGTTTGAGGGTGAAACTAGGCAAGAGGCTGAACTGACAAGTTTGTAGCCAGCAACAACTAAAGTCTTGCAGCTTCTCCTTTCCCCTCCACCTCCACACTGCTATCCATGACCATACAGTCCGAATCCCTGCCTTATGCTGGCCCTGGAAACCATTGGGAACCTCACAAAATGGGTGCACCTAACCAGATTAGTAAAAAACTCTCCAGGTTTTTTAGAAGTGGAAATGGCTTACTGAAGGGTCCAATTAACTGCTGCCAGAATTGGTGGGGAGGATATGGAAAAGTATTCAGCCAGGGAGAAGAACAGTGAAAGGAAGGACATGCAAAAAGAAGGACATGCAAACCACCCCCTTCTGCTGATGTTGAGCTGTGAGATTGGTTCCAGACGCCTTGTGTTCCTTCACTCTTCAGAGTTTGGCTCAAACTATTACTACTTCACCAGGGACCTTGAGTTAGTAAGGAAAGAAGCTGCTCTAAGACCTTGATCTTCTAAACTAATGAGGTTTTCCAACTACTGTAGCTTGAGATCTTAAATATATGCTTAAAGATAAATCAGAACATCAGTTCAGTTAAATCTGAGGATAAAGTATCTTGCTGAGGAGGTGTTTCTTTCTTTAATTATGAGTTTTATACCTCTACTTAAAAAAAACAAACAATTTAAATATAGCCTAAAATGTTCATTTACATTGGAAAAGGTATAGAAACAGTCAACATCTGTTGCATTTCATTGGGAAATTAAAGCAAAGCTTGCATTACTGAACAGCAGCGCTGAACCTGAGGGGCAAATTCTGGAATGCTGCACTTCAGACAGGAATTTCCTACTTAATTTCACAGACACCCTCACTTTCTTATGTATAAAATGGAGATCATGAAACAGAAAGGTGAGTTACCAATATACGGATGCCTAGTTCTCCAACCACAGATAATAGATAAAAGTGCTATTATTTTTATCAATCCATTTTCAATTCATTATAGACTGTAAGCTTAACTAATTGAGTATAACCTTGGGTGCACTTTTCGTTCACCTTTTCTTTTAAGCCATGACAAAGAATCATAAGATTGCAGGCTGGACTAGAATAGATAAAGCTTTTTAGTATTTGTTTAATTAGTTTTCCCAAGTAGACATTCACTTCACTCTTTTGTGAGGAAAAAGAAAGATAACTTTAGCCCCTTAAAATCCATTACTGGCAACACAACCAAAATGTTCCATGTACAAGCAATACCAGGTAAGGCATAGTATTCCTCCATTCAGGAAAGACTGTGAGGGAGAAACATGGAATTTTTTTTGTTTGCTTATTTTTGTTGTTTGTTTTTTTGTGTTTGGTTGTGGGTTTTTGTTTGGTTGGGGGTTTTTTTGTTGTCAGTTTACTTCACAATTTTGAAAGTTCTTTTTATTCCTGGCTGTGTTGAGAACATGGGAAAAAACAACTGTGAAGCTTCAAGTTACAAGCATCAGAGCCAATTTACAATAATTTAGGGTCAGGGCCATAAATACAGGTCTTAACAAATATATAAGTGAGAAGGGGATGGGTCAGAAGATCAAAGAAATTTCTACCATCCTTAAACCCCTGTTTAAGAGGAAGATGTAGCTAAATATAATTTGGCCATTACAAATACTTTTTTTAATCACCATTGATTCTGCTTGTCTATTGCAAAAATAACAACAACTTGTATTTAATTTCTTCATTTATGCATAGTCCAATTGACTAGTATCATGGTCATAATTTTGGCAGCACTTTCTCTTGGTTTTCTATTCTTGATAACTTCTAAAACCTCAGAAAAGCCACTCAGTAGTCCTAATTTTGCTAAAAGACATGGAGACCTCTACAATTTCTAAAGAAACACAATCTGTTGATTTGAAAGCAAGAAAATTCTGCTTTGTAATACAGCAGGTTTTGAAACCAATTGAAAAAAAAAAGAGCAAACCGGATAATAAATGAGACTTACCACAACTATATATCGAGGCCTATACTGGATGGTTCCAAACAAACCCAAAATGACAACTATTATTTGTAGAAAATTGCCAAGGATAGGAGCCCACTGGAAACCAAGGAAGTCAAAGATCTGTCTCTCTAATGCTGCCAGCTGTAAGAAAACACATAAACAGAACATCCACTTTTTAATTATGGGTGAGACAGAACACTCGACATTTTCTTATTTGCACCAGCCTTCACCAGAAAAAATATAGAAAACTTCTTCAACTATGGTTTCTGGCTGTAGTCTTTGTCACCATTGTCAGGACACTGATATCTGAAAACAGCTACTAGTTAATGTACAGTTCTTCTAATAAAAAAGAACTTTGAAAAAACTTAAAGGAAATATTTGTAAAACCACATATAATACAAAAATACCTCTACAAATCACATGCAGACAAGTTTTATTTTATTGTTGTATTGTGGAAACTCTAAGACTTGACAATATTTATTTAAATAAAAAATTTGTCTTAAACAGAAGCTCACCTAGACTGAGCAAAGCCATGCAAACCTAGCTATTGTTACTGAAATATCGTGGTCCTTCCCTTCCCCATGTCTTTGTTTTCTTGTAGACTCAACTAGACTTGATTGTAAGTTCCTCAATCTGTTCCTAAAGGCCCAAAAGAGCACAGCAGGCTCAGAACAGTCACAGATGTGGTATTGGGTATGATCTTGGGTATCCTTAATGCAGAAATTAAGGAAGACTCACTGCTGGGATCTCCTCACTATCTGAGGCACAAACATAGACTCAGGGAGTGAAGGGCTGTAGAAAATTTTGGAAGATCTCAGAGCAAGCTACTTCAAAACCAACAGCCAAATGAGCTATCTGTACTCCACCAAAAGCTGCTAGGTTACTTCGGGCAAGTACAAATCAGAAAGAAATGGTGTCAGCCATTTCTTTGGTGGCAGCTCTCTTCCCACTGTCCTCGTGGCATTATGGGTCTGGATCGAGTTGGGTGTGGAAAAGGAGAAAGCTAAGAAGCATCAACCTTCATCCTTGCACCAGCATGAGGTTCTTAGATAATTCTGCATTTCTTAATATTAGGCAAANGGGGTGCGAAGCCAGATAAAATTTCTTCTGCAAACACATTTGCTTCTCATTTTTAACAATCCAGTGTATTGTTCTAAATATACAAAACTCAACTTTCTTAACAGCACGTTTATTAAAGTCTAAATTTGGTTCAATATTTTTGCAGCTGTAGCAAGACATTCCTAAGCAGCTGAAAAGAATCCTACACAGAAACAACTGAGTTTCTGTGCTTGCCAGAATTTATTAACATCTACTTGGTTTTACTATATTGTTACAAACCTGAAAATTTACTGAAATACGCACTTAAAATATTTATAACTGAGACAGATGGAGTAAGCATGGCTCTATGAATACCAACGAAAGTGTTATCATATGTCGTCATTTTACATAAACCTTTTCATTCTACACGTAATGACCAGATTCAATCTTCACCTACAAGATGGGGCTAGATGTCATTGAGAGCAGAATCCATCTTTTTGGTACAAAAATCCTCCCTTACACCACGCATGAAAACCATATTCTCTATGCTGAGGTTAATAAATATGATAACTCTAAACAATGAAATGAACAGAAGTTGAATCATCAAGCTGGTGCAGCTCTTCTGCAATCAGTGAAGTGACTTTTATCAGTTAACATCTGGCCCATTATATATAAATGAAAAAGTATCATGTAGCAAACAATGTTAATGTGATATTATCCTCTTGGACAAATATGTTCCTATCTTAACAAAAATTTTTATCCTGTTTCTGCTATAGGTAAGAGCAAATCTCAGACCAGACACCACAGGAGAATGTCAGGTGAATGTGTTCACCTTGTAGTAGACTCACGAGCATCACAATAATGGCCTAGCTAGGACTTCACAAGGAATACCTCAGAATGATTTGTTTTCCCTACTCCTCTCTAGTGGGCTCCCTTAGGTGACCCTGCATTTGGGAATAACCCTGCCTGTAACTTCCCTAAACCAAAGGATACATCACACAGTACAACACAAGGGTGACACAAATCCCACATGCAAAATGGTAAAAAAAGAGTTTTGAAAACTCTTTGGCACAGGCAGAACTTACAGTTTATGGTCTAACAACAGCATACCAAGAGTCCTGTCCTGTATCACATAGGAAAGTATTTATGACATTCATGACCAGAGCCAGAGCCTCTTTCATTCCCACCACAACAAGCGGAGATCTGCTAGGATCAGCAAAACAGCTAAGAAAATCACAGACCACCTATTTTCAGGGACAATGTGTCTTTTTCCTGGAACTCTAACATTACCCACTGAGCTGTGGAGGGAGCTGTCAAATCAGACTGGAATTTGCTTAGCAGCCACCTCTACCCTGACTTTCACTGAAACTGCTGTAGCCTAGGTCTTCACCTGCACCAATAAAGTCTCCTATCACAATGCCGGCACTGAAGGCAGCTGGTTTAGGATTACCTTCATTAAAGCATCCTTGGCTCTGAAACAGGACAGCTGTGTGCAAACTATATACCTATCTACTCAAAATGGTCCCTGGCCACTGGTCACAATAAGCCTGGTTAACATGATGGAAACTCTAATGGCTCACTAGCATCCACAGTGCTACTGCCTGGCTTCTTCCCCAGGCACAGGTGAAGGTGCTGGCATAGGGTGCCTTGGGCTTGCCCAGCATGGGTATTCAGGAGATTGACTTCACACTGGTGGTTCACTGCAAGAGATGCCCATGGGCATTTTATGTAGCATTGAAACCCCTAAAGCTATCTGACAGACAAAAGCCAATTGATACCAATACCGCAGCACAGGTATGAATTAAGCTGTTTGGTATGTGTTCCTTCTGAAACTGGCCCTTCAGAGAAATTTTCAGAGCCATGTAGATCAGCACTTGAAATGCCTGAAAGACACAGTCCTGTAATACAAATGAACACAACCACTGCACTTTGCCAACAGACCCATGATAAAAGGCTTAGTATTCAGCTTATGCCTAAACTGGATCAGATACAAAGCTTGCTTTCATGTGCACCTCCGTGGTATCTGTAAGCATGTTCTGAGTAAATCTAGCAGGCAGGTCTGGGCTCCCACAAGTGGCCACAAGTATTTTCCCAAAGGTGATGGTACACATACGTATATGTACCATAGATAGAGATACACATTTAAAAAAGAATAGCCTTTCTGTGGGTACTGTGGTAAAGGGACCCACCACAAACACAGAGAAATAAGGTTCAATTTCCTCTCCTGCTGTCTACTGAGGTATTCATTCCTCTCCTCTCGCTTCCTATCCACTAGGTTATCAAGAGAGGGAGCTGCTCCTTGAAGCTGTGTCACAGACAAAAAATAAGAATTTGTATTTAGTGAGTCAAAAGAAAGTACAAATGGAAACAATGAGTCTACAGCCTATTGCTTATGGCACTTACCCAGAATTGGGAGAGCTGCTTGTGTTTCTTGCCTGCAGGGCTCGCTCTTTATTTGTATATACAGTGACAGTATGAAACCACTGAAGGAGCCCTAGAAGCAAGATGCCAAATGTACAGTACCATTCCTTCCCTGCTAACAAGTTCTCTTACTATCAGGCTATGCAGTGAGACCTTCCTGCACAATTAAGTCTCATTTATCTTCTCATCAACACAGGGTAATTTGTCTCATCCCTAAAGCCCACAGAACACATTAGTAAGGGGCTGGGGGGGTGGAATCTAAAAAAAAGAAAAAGTTAGGAGGCATGTCTACCCTGCTCAAATTGTTACTTTCTTTTAAATTATAACACCTTCTTGCAGGCAATGCAGGTAGAAGTTAAAAACCTAGTAATTCATGATCACGGCAGAGGAAACATATTAAGTTCTGTTTTCTTTATACCATGAGCAATATGCTCCAAATAAACATCTGAGAGCTGTCGTTCTTCGGTCTAGTATTTCACTCAACAGAGTCCCCAAGCAGCAGTGAAGTCCACACATTTTTTAGCTCTGTGCAAATGAATAAAAGCAGTCCCTAACACCATCTGTGATTTAGGTAATTCACTGCACAGAAATCATCAGAATAAAGACAAAGAAACAAGTAGCTGTGCACAGTTACAAGCTGATTTTACACAGATATGAAGAACCAGTACTATCTGTGTTTGCACAAAATCTCAGTAGCCAGCATTGGCCACCATACTAACCTATGCCACATGGTGCAGTTGGAAAGGAGCAGACACTGTGACAGATGGTTTCACTTGGAGTTATGTACATGTGAGTACTTTGAAATGTTTCACCACAAATGTTTTGATGATTAAGAGGCTGTTTTTCTCTATGAGAAATTTTCCCACATGAATTTCTGCTTTCATCACCGTTTTCAGATTCTTCTGAAAACACCTAAAAAAACTGAACACCAAAGGCAAATTAGAGGTTCCCAAAATTATCTGGCTCAACTTCTCCCACTGCAAGAAGACATAGCAACTTGGTAGGGCAGAGGAGCCTGAGGTTGGAGAAATGGGGCATGCTTGATGTGACTGAGGTCTTCTGGGTGTTTACTGCCATACCACTTCCCTAACAAGCTGGGAGAGGCTGGCATCTCCACTACTTATGACAACTAAGACTAAAAAAGTCTGGGAGCCTCCATAATAAGTTGTTGTTTGACACTTTTTTTGATGAGTACAACAAAAGTGGAATGAAAACACAAACATTTCCTATAAGGAAAAGAGTAAGGTTTGGTTTTAGCAACTTAAATGTGGGGTATCTGGTTTCCAGTTGAGTAAAAAAATTTCAGGAGAATTTATAAAAAGCTATCAAAGTTGATAGGAAATAACATTTTCTTATCATAACAACACTTGGAAAAGGAGACATGATATTTTTTATTACTGCTGGCAAGGGAGCACTTTGTTATTTAGTCATCATCATCACCGACAACCTTGTAATGTAAAGTGCAACTCAGGAGACAAGGACTAGCAGTAAAATGCTCTAGTGGGACTGTATCAGTTCATTTAATGAAGATGTGCCACATTTGTCATGTTTTTTTACCTCTTTATTTTGCTAAGTCTTTCAAACATTCCCCATGTCCCACATTCTGCAGAGTGGAAGAGGAAGGTACTAAGCTGCAAGATGGGACTGCATTAAAGTGACTCAGGCTGAACTTTCTCTTCTGGCCATGCCCAAGCCTCTTGTGTTAAGAGCAGCAAAGAGTTCAGGTGAACTAATCTGTTAGAAGTCTGAGCTTCTCCACATAGATGGATCAACCAGATGTGCAACACATTTGGAACATCCTGAACAGAAGAAATAGGGCAAGCTGTAGTCTTAATGCCCCATATGCAGCTTATAGTAAAGAGGTAACAAAATAAAAGGCAGCAATCAGCAGTGCTGCATAGGATCTACAGAAAGAAATCACCAAGATAGTCCTAGTCAATAGAGAGATCAAAAAACATTTTAAAGAAGGTTTCAACAACTATTCCCCATGGAGTAAACCCCTCCTTTAAATGATCAAGTCCTATTACACTTCAAAATACATATCAGAAGCTGTCTGAGTGATGAGATACCACAACAGAATTACAAAGTCAACTTTTCAAAAAACATATTAAAACTCAATTTTCTCTTCTGTCAGAAACATCACCGATAGCAGTCAGTTTTATATTTTAACAGAAAAGCTTTTATAAATGACATGTTAGTTTGAGATTAATAAATAGGATTAATAATAGGATAACAAAAGGATTCAGTGGATGAACACAAAGAGTTTTCATATCTAAGAGATCATGTCTTACAAGAAAAAAACTAAAATTGTCTTGATATAAACAGAACAAAAAATTGCTTAATATAAAAGGTTAATAATATAGCTGCAAATTTGATACACTATAAATTACTAAGTTTACGAAGCTGTAAAGTGTAATTTACTCTGCATTTGATATTAAAAAGCTGCTTCAATCTGTCATGTTAAAAATCCCTAGAAATTATAACAACCAGAGAGGTATCCATACTATATCTAACAACCTTGTATTCAAGAAATCTAACAAAAATATAAATACATAGTAACTGCAGAGCTCTAAAACTATATAGCTTTGAAACCTTTTTTGAAATAAAACAATTTAAAAAGCTGAGGAGAGGGAGGGGAAGAGAGAAATTATTATGACTTCTCAAATGGATGCTGTTAGTGTATCAAAAGGACTCAGCTTTTAAAAATGAAAACACCAAACAAAAAAATGGTGAATTCAAAAATTACAATCCAGATGATTAATTTTCTAAATTCAAGTCAGGAATTATCAGAAACATTTCAATTATTCATGTAAGACTCGGCATTGGCCAATGCTGCTAATAATTATCCCAGGAGAAGTTCCAGGATACAGCTCATCATCCATACTAACTGCTGCCCCTAAGGATAAAGATGGTTTCTCCAAAATTCTCAGCTTCATCTTCCAGTCACAAATTTAACCTGTGACTTCAGGAAGAGTTTCCTGGACATGTCGAATCTCTGAGAACTGTTTCTCCTTTTGCCATTACCACTAGTTCCAATGTGCTGTGCTGAATTACAGACATTTTAGTCCAGTTTGGTAGATGCAACTGTTAAAAACTGAATTGGTTCCCAAGCCTCCTCCAGGAAACTCCACCAGGAGCTATAACGCCTTTCTCTACTGAAGCCCCAGGACACCTTTGTTGAGCTCAGCAGTGCACTCACCTTTCCTGTCCCATCCCATCCCATCCCATCCCATCCCATCCCATCCCATCCCATCCCATCCCATCCCATCCCTCCTCCTTACTTTCCTGCCCTTCTTCCTTCATTCATTTTTGCCCAGATTGGTGCATACTCCCAAAAAGCTGCAGGCCAGCACAAGGAAGAGGGCAATGGTGAGACAGTAGAGGAGCAGTGGGAGCCTCTTACACCATCCTGTAGCCAGAATACTCATCTGGAATAGAGAAGACCTTGGATCAAGGTCATTTTTAGCCCTAGCCACATTTAATTTAAAGTCTGTCTTCACATTCCAGCGCTCTTAGGTGTGCATTTGTTTTTGCTCGACAGATATTTCACTGAGAAAACATTTTTGTAAAACCTTGGGGCAAATGCTCAATGTTCACATCATACTTTTACATTATTTTGGAAAAGACGCACTTTCTAATTTAAAGGAAAGAGACATCAAAAACTTCCAATCTACTCTGGATAAAACCCCAGCATTGAAGAATAAAAGATTGACTTACCACATGCTAAAATCCAGGATTTCTAACAGAAGAGTAAGAGGTGGTGAAAGAAGATAAAATAAGTACGTAAGTAAATAAATAAGTTGCATCAAAGACCAACTGTTAATGCATAAACCATTTTTTATACAAATTTTATTCTCCTGCTGTGATTTCAGAATTTTCCTGACAGGCTTGACTTCAGTAAAAAGTAAGATAAGATTTAACATGAGAGAAATGCTAGGTTTTCAAAGCAGTGGAAAACATTTAAATCTGAAGAGGAAGGGTGTCAGATGATTGCACTTGGTGGAAGAACCCAGATACTGTTTCTCAGATAAAGATTACAGCCTCCTTATCTGTAATTTCACATCTTTCAATAGAGGCTTCATAACCAAAGATGAATACAGTCTATGTCACAATGAAAAGTTAAAATTTGACTTAAATCTCTTCTTTATACCTTTGGTGACAGTTAAAGCAATCATCTGGATGGAGAGGAAACTCCCATTAGATTTTTAATGATCCAAATTTGCTTGTCTAGGTGAAATACTACTTTTGGGTGATTTTAAGGAGCTAATCCCTTATAGCAGCTCACTAAATACATTTATAAGATTATGTGTCATGAAGGTTATTGAATGTCAAGGAAGATTCTGAGTAAATCATTAATATTTATAGTAAGTTCAGTTTAATGGAGCAAAAAAAGAAACTGTTAGCTTTCTGGCAAGTAATTGTCAAAGAAGGAAAAAGCCCTGATGATCTAGCATCAAAAGTGTCTTTGCAGTTTTGGCCAGATAGATAGGTAATTGGCTGTCACTTGAGTAACTTTAAATAATATATAAAGAAATATATATGCTGAAAGAGCTCAATAAAAGAGTAGTAGCCCAGACTAGTGAAGGCCAAATCATAGAAACAAAGAAAAGAAAGGCAGATTCAATAAAAAACATATCCTCTTTTTAAGAGAGTCTGTGCTGTCTTTCAACAGTGAATGTTACTTTATTCAGTTATTCAACTCATATGGAAAATACTCAGAACTAAGTCAGAAAGGTCTTTCTACCATTCTGGTAAATGCTTTGGTAAATAATTTAATTGGAGGGTGATGGCAACAACAGCACATAATATTGCTGCAGGCATGATACTTTAGCAAAATAATTATTTTTCTGTGAAAAAAAAGAAAGTGTCACTCATCAGTATTGTATCAGTAGTTTTTCAAAAACTGCTTAGGGAAAAAAAAAAGACAGGTAAGTAGTGAGAATGTGTGTTCCATTATTTTTGAAAGCCAATAAACTGTTCTAACATCTCAGAACCAGAAGACCCCACTAAACAAATGGCAAAGAAGCTGAAAGGGTTCTCTTCTTTAGTTCATTTTCTCCACATCTTTAAAAATATATTTATATATTTAAAATCACTATTTAGCATTATCAGGCAAGCACAAAACAAGAAATTCTTAACAGAAAAATGTTTTTTCTAATTATGTGTACTACAAAAGCCTTGCAGCTACACCAGTGATGTTGCATTGGGTTTGTGTGGCCACATTTTGGTAGCAGGAGACTAGAGGGGTGGCTTCTGTGAGAAGCTGGCAGAAACTTCCCCCATGTCCCGCAGAGTCAATGACAGCCAGCTCCAGGATGGACCCACTGCTGCCAAGGCCGAGCCCACTGGGAATGGTAACTGACTCTGTGATAACATTTTTAAGAAGGAAAAAAAAGCTATTTGGGCAGATGAAAACTGCAGCCAGAGAACAGCAGAGTGAGAACATGTGAACAACTCTGCAGACACCAAGGCCAGTGGAGAAGGGTTAGGAAGGTGCTTCAGGTGCTGGAGCAGAGGTTCCCCTGTAGCCTGTGGAGAAGATCCATGCCAGAGCAGATGGATGCACAAAGGAAGCTGTGACCCCATGGGAGGTCCATGCCGGAGCAGAGGTGGGGCAGGGACCTGCTGATCCATGGAGAGAGGAGCCTACACTGGAGCAGGTTTCCTGATAGGACCTGTGGCCCTGTGGGGGACCCACCCTGGAGCAGCCTGTGCCTGAAGGACTGTACCTCATGGAAAAGTGACCCACAGAATAGTTCATAAAGGACTGTTGTCCATGGGATGGACTTAATTTGGAGGAGTTCATGGAGAACTACTTCCCATGGGAGGGATCCCATGGGCAGCAGGGGAAGGACTCCTCTCCCTGAGCAGAGGCAGAAACAACCTGTGATGAACTGACCATAAACCCTATTGCTGTCTCCCTGTGCCACTGGGGAGGAGGAAGGACTGGGGGGAAGGTGTTTTTTAAGATTTATTCTACTTCTCATTATCCTGCTCTGATTTTGTTAGTAATAAATTTAATTAACATCCGCACTTTGAGTCTGTTTCACCCATGATGGTAAGTAATCTTGAGTGATCTCTCCCAGTCCTTGTCTCAACTCATGAACCTTTCATTATATTTTCTCTACTCTCTCCAATTGCAGAGGGGAGTGATAGAGCAGATTTGGTGGGTACCTATTGTCCAGCTAGGGTCAACCCATTACAGATGTGCAGGAAACTTTTGAGTGATGGATTTGATATGATGTTGTTACTTACTTTCAACAAACTGAGCCCAAGCCTTCAGTTTTGGCTCAGACAAAACTCACGCAAAGACAAAAGAAGCCATGACTGCATCAAGGCTGCAGCACCTGGCTCAAAAAGGCAATATTACATTATTTAGGTATCTCATCAACATGAAAGGAAGAGTGTGTTATTTTGCAGGGTCACCTGACTGCAGTTATATAAAAGGTGGCATCAAATAGTCCCACTGTGGGTGCTAGTGTGATATACCCAAGGCTGATAGCTACAGATAGAAGAAACCAGCTATTGTAATAAAACCCACTAGAACCAACTCGTTATGGCACAGTGATTTAAGATTGAATTTCAACCCTCCAATGAAGCTGTAACTGATCCCAAAACACTGGAGTCAAGCCCCTTGGCTGATTGACCTATACAATCCTGCAAACAGCTGGAGTGAACATGCTTATGACGGCATTTAAGACTCCCTTGGTTTTTTCACTTAAATGCGAGCACACATACAGCAAAAGACAGTGTAAGGGATAGTTATAGGTTAAAGATCTTTAAAGATTTCCATCTTACCATGAAGGACAAAGTCCATGTCAAAAGACACTAGAGCAAAGAGAAAAGCAAATTGCAATTTGTCTTCTTTGTAATTATATCAAGCTGCACATTCTGTGGCTTTAATCAAAAGGAAAACTTTCATTTGCGATGCCATTATACCCCTTCATATCTTCAAATACTAAATTGTCATAATTGTAAAGTTGTTTTGTTTTGTTTTTTAAATTTCTTTGCACATTTGAACACATCCAGTATCTTTACAGACTTCCTCAATGCTCAGGTTTAAGAAATGGTGGAGTAAAGCACTTACTGCCTAACTAACAATAGTGAGAAATAAACATGTTTGCTACTACTTTGAATTCCCAGGGCATGGTAGGCAAGGTGTGGAGGTAGCAGATGATGTCAGCACTTGATAACAGTGAAGCTGATAGCCCTATATCCCTCCTGGATTCTGATGATTATGGTATCCACCAAAAAGCAAAAGACAAACAACAACAACAACAAAATGCTGGGACACTTGCTGCAGGATCTGTACCCAAGACATACCCAGCGTGAAGAGACAGACTGTGAGAGAACAGAGGCTGAGATAGGCACCCAGACTGCAAGGTGTGAGAGGAATTGAAATTCCTGCAGGGTAAACAGGTAAAATAACATTTAGAGCCTCTAGGAGATGAATGGCATGCTCCTTCTGGCCAAAGAATAACCCTCTACTCTTATGAAGTATGTTTCTTTTATGACTCTTTAAACTCTATAAAGCCCTGTGTTTTAATGCAGGTTCCAAAAGAAGACAGAAATTAAACCAGATAGCGTTCTTCTTCCATGACTAAGGAAGATACATGTTCAGAGTTCACAAGCAGCTCGACAGGTTGGACAGTTAGTTCAAGGTCCAAGTTTAGCAAACTGAAATTGTTTGATATGAGCTTTTGCATAAAATATCAAATGGCTCAAATTGATTAATGCCAGATATTGTGAAACACAAGGTTTCCCACAGGATGGTGCATCTTCTGTTAGGGTTTAGTTTGTGGTTCCAAAAAGGCAGTGTATCTTCAATCACTAACTCTCTTCAGGCAAAACACAGTATTAAGCAAGGCAGCCAAGTAATAAAAATCATGTGCTGGCTGTTACCCCTAATTTGAGCCACAACACAGAGACTATTTCCACAGCAGGGAGGAGTTCAGATGTCTGCCTAGATAACTTTTCCATTTTTTTCCTCAGAAAACTTCTCTCCAGTGCCAGCTATGCAAAAATAGAAGAACGAGAGACTGCATCTGCTTAGACTTGACAGATGCACAAGGGGAAAACAAGCAGTTTAGCACCAGCTCCGAAGTCTGATGACGTGTCTAAATAGGCCCCAGCATTGCAGTTCATTCATTTGCTGTCAAATGCCAATTTCAAGCACATTAGAAACAATCGCAGATCCTTTGACTCTGTCATTGCAATGGCAAGATTGTATTGATGTTGCCATTGCATTGATCAGAAAACTCTCTCATACTGGATCATCTCATGTTGTCACATAAAATACAGAAAAATCCTTCTCTGTTTATAGCATAGCAACAATATCCCTGCACTTCTTGAGTTATTTGGCAAAGAGGAAGAGTTGTGTGAAAACAGAGGATGCACTTGCTACTTCCATGTGCTGAAAAGTCTGATGCTTTTCTTTTTTTGATGAGAATATGGAAAATATATTTAGAGAGTACCAAACTGATCTGAGCCTCTTCCATAGTCTACTGCTGTCTTTTTCTTCCTCCCTTCAGAGCTGTGTCTCGTCCCAACAAGCAGAGCAGCTGACTCCTTTGAAACAGGTGAGGTGAAACTGTTCATAACGTTATAACTGAAACAGTCAATTCATGTTAGTAGGAAGGTAAACTGAAGTACCTGAACCAACTAAACCTAAGGCAGCAACATCTAGAGCCCATTATTGGAAAATTATAAATACAAAGCTGCTCTTCATTCATTCATTCTTCTGTATAATGAAAAACTTTGAATGCTTCCAGTAGTCCTGCCTGCTGTGCGCTGAAATCCTGCAAACTCACGAAACGTAATAAAAGATCTGGCCTGACACATATCAGGTTTCATCTCCTAATTCCTACAGATCCAGGTAATAGCCTGGATGTATCTCAACAATGTTTCTATGTTGAATGCGCTTTGCACTAAATATTATTTTTCTCTTTCAAGAACCATAGTTTAATATCAAATATCTGATCATGCACCCTGGACACATATACAACATCCCATGAGTATCCTCTTGCCAGTTACTATTAACAAAAAGTAGGATGACTGTTGAATTTTATTTTCTTTTTCTAACATCTCCCACTAAGGGGAAGAAAAATATAGGGCTGAATAGCAGCATGACAAATTATTTTGGTCTCATGTTATCTAAAGTAATTCGTCAACAAAATTTATTGGGTGAATAACATCCAATAGAGGTCTATATGGACATTTATGTTGCATTTAGACATATAATAACAATAATAAGATTAACAACAATGGAAAGCCTGAGGTTATTCTCGAACATGGAAGAAGACAACTGTAGTTAGAGGGGAGTGACAACATAACAATATCTTGCTATAAATCTCACTCTTTTACACATATGCTAGGATCTGGCCATTTTCTTGTAGAAATAAACCCCAAATACATGTTATTTTCTGTGCTTTTGCTGCCTCCTCACATAGAATGGAGAATGAAATTCTCAAAGTAGATAGTAGATAGATAGGATAGATAGATTAGATAGATAGATAGATAGATGGATGGATAGATGGATGGATGGATAGATAGAGAGAGAGACAGACAGACAGACAGACAGAAGACAGACAGAGAGATGATAGATAGATACATAGATAGATACATAGATAGATACATTGAACTACATGTATGGTTTAGCAGAAAGTTGTCAACAGAAGCACTTGCTCTGGAAAATGATTGTTAAATAGTTACAGGGGAATAAAATATGTCTTTTGGGACATCTAAACCAGTTCTCTAACACCAAAATCAACTCCACTCTCAACTCATTTTAAGAGTTGTTTATAAGTTCTACCTAAACTGGCTTGATTACCCCACCCTTTCTTGAATGCTACTCCAAAACGTTACCCTTCGAACAGTGCCTGCTTCATCTGAATTGTTTTTCCTGAATGTGTGTGGCCAGCATTATTCTAGATGTGCAAACTCCTCTGTGTTCCTTTTCCAGTGGAAATACCTATTTCCATGTGGAATTAAATAAAAACATTCTGACTTTTGCTTGGCAGTAACTGGAAATTCATACTTCATAAAAGAGAGGGATGATTTATAATCTTAATTTAAAACATGTATTTTGATATAGGGATGACACATTTCAGGGTCATTTTGAAACTCAAAGGTATACCTCTACAAGTGCAAAAGTTCTTTGTATGTGCTGTGTTTGAAACTCTTTCATAAAGTGCTCAAATTGTTTAATCTTGTTAGTCTGATTTTAACAGAACTTAATTCATCTCTCAGTGGTTTACTTCCATTTGTCTTGTTATTTCTATTTAATCCTCCAACTTCTGTTTTTCCTCCATAACAGTTGGCCTGCAGTGTTTTTAAAAAGTTTATCTAGCCTTGTCCCTGCAAACCATAGATGCAGTAATTTCTCCCTTTACCTTCACAATTCCTGCCACTCTTCACTAGCCCCACTGCTGGTATTTCAGTATGCACTACAAAAAGATGATAGCTAGTGATATTCAGTGGAGCTCTTCATTTATCTCAGCGGTGTTCTCTCTATTTATCCCATCAGTCAAACCTTTTCCAGCAGCTCTTTTGTCCATTCCTAAGCACAGCCAAGACATACTCATATTCATCAATTGTCTCTCAAAAGGCTTGTAATAGAACAAACAAGTTGAGGAAAGCAGGGGGCTACCAGAATGTCACAAAAGACAACAATGCTGGTCAAGGACTAGAGGTAATTATCCCTAATTATCTAGAGATGCTCAGCAAGACTATACAGGAAAAAGGGAAGACAGAGACTGATCTGAACTCATGCAGTATAACAGATTCCCATGGTACAAGACTTCTCCTTTGGATTTCAGAGTACTGATCCCAAAGATTTGCAAAATTCTCCAAACATTTGTCAGTTTGTGTTAACGCTACATAGATAATGTTCCTATACAGCTGAGGCAAAAACACAACAGACAATTTGTTTTAAAGTGTCACAGTTCTGTGCTGCACTTTTCTGAGCTGTAGCACAATGATGTATCATCCAGGCTATCTGGCTCGCAGAGGCTGTGTATGGATAACAAAAATATCAGCACTAGTGTTCTATATAAAAGAGACCTCGATCCATTTCAGACATAATCCTTACTGTAACTGATGCTGTGCAAATACTTCCTGGCTATCATCCGAAACTGTGCAAACTGCCCCACAGGAAACATCAAGAAATTGGATAGTGTTATATAAGAACAATGTTTAAGTTAATGCATAGGTCCTACGTCAGTGCTAGTAGGGTAAAAATGAGTCATGGAATGGTTAAGGGTGGAAGGGACTTGAGGAGGTCACCTGGTCCGAACCCCCTACTCAAGCAGGACCATCTAGAGCCATTTCCCAAGGACCACGCCTATGGGAGTATTGAGTATCTCCCAGGATGGACACTTCTCTCTGGGCAACCTGTGCCAGTATTCAGTCACCTTCACAGTAAAAGTGTTTCCTTTTTCTGTGTCTTTCAGTATACAATTTCTCGTGAATTCAGAAGATGTGCTATGACAGCCTCTGTGGAAAAGGGGGCACTGCGAAAATACAAGAAACTCCAAGGCATGTTTTTGTCTTCAAAACATGCTGGTTTTATTGCTGTGACAGATCTGATATGACTTAATCAGGATCAAATCTATAAACTTGAGCAAGTTTGTTTTCTTAAGAAGGACAAAGGAGACAGTAACAGGTAAGAAGCTAAGACAAGTTTAGAGTAAAGGCCCCAGAGAATCTGAAGGCAGTCATACCAGCATCAGAAACTGGAATCCTTGGTCTCAGCAGTAATCCCAGTGAAGCCAATGGGGTTGTTCAGGCATGTATGAGCTACAGGATGATATAAATTAATGAAGGATAAGTGTGCTAAATGGCAGAATTGTCAAAATTCACCCTCAGCTCTGTGAGATAAAGGAAGATATTCACAGCGTTATGCAATTTGCTCTATGAAATCATGATGTTAACTTAAGCAAAATGAATGTCAGATGAATCAGAAAGATTACCAATACTTGCAGTAAAGAAAAATTTAAGACCAACCAATTAACTGATCAGTGAATTAAACATAAACACTGTAGGCTTTTTTATTCCAGCTTCATCTCCCTGGTGAGAGACACCTGTGTTCAGCAGGGCTAAGCAATCAGTCTATGACAGAGAGTTTTCAGACCCCAGGGAAGGCCTGCTGTAATCTCTTTTCTTATCACAGCTGGAATAGGCATAAAGACAAGGCAAGCCTGCCTTATCTGATGCCATGGCAAGAAATGATAAACATGCATTATCTTGCAAGAGCTCCCGAAAATCCACTGTCAGAAGAGAAACCTCTTTAATCCAATGATTCTGCAGATGGTAGTAATATGGAGAAAGCTGATAGAATGAAAACCTACCATATTTCTCCATGTGAGGCTAGACCCCCATGTCTCTTTTGTCTCATCTCCTTTGTAACTTTGGAGTTGGAGAGGCTGCAAACATGTTTACTCCTGTTTCTACTTAAGCTGTCACATCTCTCATCTCATCTTCTCATAAGGCCTTATTTGCATATTCACACATCTCTCCCAGAACATACTGCCCACTAAATCCACAGGTCTTCCTTTTACTTTAGGACCAAAATATCCCTTGTGTGTCTCCAACACACTCTTCTGTACACTCTTAATCCCAATGACTGCTGCATGCTTGTGTCACCTAGGGTATATCTGGTATACTAAGTATTTCTAATGAATTTCTAGAATTGGGGTAAACCATGTACACCTTAAGCTATTGGTGGCTTTATGTTTGTCAAAATATTAGGATTCCAAAAACGGACAGCAAATATATCACATAAGTTATGTTTTGCTATTTAATGCTCAAGAAGATGACAGTTTATTTGTTCAGAAATATAACAAAACATGGTCACCATTAGATTTACACCTTACAGATATTTTATTCCTGGCCTTAATTAAGAGTTGATGTTTATCTGTTCTGATCTAGGGTTACTTTGGAGACAAATAGCAATGATGAATTTTAATGACATGCCACTACTTTTACTGAAGAACCAAAGTGAGCCATAGGACCCAGGAAAGTTGCAGATGATAGTTTTTTGTGCCCTTTGCACACTGTCAGCTCTCCATCCCTTATCCCTACAAGAGAAATGCAGAGAAGCGTTTTCATGCTCAAGAGTTGGCTGCATAGTAAGTTAGGAAGGGGTAAAGTATTTCTTACTGAAATTCTTCAGTAAAACTAATTAAAAATAACCCCTTTTGATTGTAAATGGGCAATGTATTAACACTGTCTGTTCATAGTCTCTGACTGTCAAAATACCACCCCCCCCAAAGTCCCTGTATTTTTCTTGCACTCCTTCCCTAAAAATCTGAGCACTGATGGATCCAAGTATTTGCTCTGATTCAGTACTGCCATTTTTATGTTCTTGAATGTTCTTGAATTCCTGGGGGTACTTTATTGCCTTCTATTACTACTTCCAAGGCTATTGCAACCCAATGATATGAATAAAATATCAACTTACGACTACTTCCAAAGTACAATGAGAGGTTTTCATCACTACTTTTATTCTCTGCTGTAAACTCATCATATTTCCTTCATTATAATGCATTCTCATACAAATGTTAGAAAACTGCTGCTCCAATTTTAGTACTGTTTGTGTTTGTATTCAGATGAGGACCTGGAAGCACTCAAAATATTTATCCGGTAAATAGGTAATCTGCTCTACACTAAAGAGACACAGACAAAATCCAGATTCACATTTTCCAATGTAATTCAACTTTCCCATGGATTACTTGCTCATGGTAGTTGATTTCCAGACCTATTCTTAAAGATAACTTTCACACAAGCAGCCTCAGGAGGCTTTTGATTTACAAGCACTTCTACAAGCTCTCATATTCAACCTCCCTATTTCCCCTACCACTGACAGACAATAAATACATATAAACCTCTTTAATGCTGTAAAAAACACAATTCTAAGATGCTGAAACATAGTTTTCACTTTTTATTTCAAGCTTACCTCTTGGAAAAGAAGAAAACCACACACAAGAGCAGTATGACATTCTACCAGAGGCACACCACAGGAAGCACAGCGAAGCCTTCCATTTCCTTCTCTGTTTGGTAGTATGGCTGTACCCTGTGTTTTAGTTCAATTTGCACTTTCATGGGATTTTACCAGGCTTTCTGCTTAAAAATTCTAAATTTTAACATAATATACACAATGTACATTAAGGTAACTACTAGCTATATTGATTATTTTGCAATGAAGACCTGTTTAGCCAGGCAAGATACCCATCTTCTTTCTATTTTTCTCACAGTCAAAGCAAATTAATTTCTTAAAAGTGAAGAATGAATAGAAATAATAGGACTGTGATAGTGTACAAGATATGTATGTCCTCAGGTATACCTTTAATCATATCTCCGTTTTGACTCTCTAATGATCCAATTTCTGATACATTTTATCTAAACATAAATTCAGAATCCTACTTCTGATTCACAGTATATACTCTAAAGTGCCTTGTGGTTAAAAACCGTGCTTGTTCTGATAAGCTCTTTGTACTACCCACACAAAAGAATTGAATGCAGAGCTATAAAAATGTCTCGAAGCTCAGCTGTAAATTAAAGCTGTCACTTCATACTGAAAGCCTGGAAATGCCACGTGGCTACTGGAACACACAAGGAACCATCACCTATCTTCTTTTTCTCTTCACATCCTAGGTTTCTGTCTTATTGCAAGCATTTCTCTGGGAATAAAGATCTTCCAGTTTGCTTTTAGGGAGGATTTATTCCCATTACACAAACACAGGATTACACCACAAGGACAAGATTTCAATCATAAGTCAGTGAAAAATGCTGAGTCTGTCTACTGGGAACACTGAATCATGAGTGTGATCTTCTACTGTTTGCTAGTTTATGTAACTAGACTATGTTGTTGCATTACACTTTCAGTCACCTTCAGTGTTCATTTCCTTTTTTCCATGATAGTAGAAGTTGTCATTTTACATTTCCCATCCTAAGCTTGTAAGGGGCCTTACAGAAAATAAAAGTCAATTAAATTATTCAAAAATGTAACACTGAAGGCATTCAATCAAGTCCTTGAAAGAGCTGGAAGCAGAACAGAATTCTTTGATTTCTACTTCTAAGCATTCCCTTACAATATATCCCAAAGTATCCAAACTCTTTTTTATTAAGGAACAGTTTTGTACAAAAAACAAAGAAGACACTTAGACAAGGTTTCTGCCCTTCTCCCCATAAAGCTGTGTATGGTCTGTTTGAGAAGGCTGACATCAAACATGAAGTCAATATGTATGTATGTCCATGCAAATATCCAAATGTGCAGGGAGTTAGTTCAAAACATGTATCTATATAAATTGCATATACATTAAAATATGTATTTATATATAAACACACACACATATACATATTTTTATATATATATATAAATACATACAATTATACGTATTTGTAACTAATTCAGTGTCCCTAACTCTTTGGATACTCAAGGAATTGTAAAGAAATCATTCTGAAGTTTTGGCCCAATCACATACACAGTCTCTCTAGATTCAAAATAGTTCCCTTTTCTGAACAACAGAAACCCTGTAAATGTTATAAGTATGAAACATGTCAAACCATAATAATAAAGTAATTTAAACCAAAAGCCCTTTCCCCAGGAAAACTACCAGGTTCAGTGAAGTGTGAGCATGCGTGAGGAAGTCAGGACTATGTCTGATGTCCTCACAGCAGCCTCTGCTGCTGCAGGACCACCCAGCCTAATCCACACTATCTCCACACCAGCACTGCATCCAGTCACCTGCTGTGAATTCCTTATTCCAGGGGAAGAAACACCTTGAGGCTTCTCACCTCCACCACACATTAGGACAAAATAACCTATGGCAGTCAGTGTTCCACAGAATCCAAACCCCAGAGATAGCCACAGCACCAGGAAAAGGTGTGGGCAGGAGAGGGGAACCACCTTTTTCAGAGAGCCCTTCCTGACCACAGCTACTTGTAACTCCAGGTAATTTCCTACAGCTGAAGCTGACTCTGCCAGCAGGGTTTTTTTGGCCCTGTGCAACACAGTTAAGGCACTGAATTCTTGCATCAAATACAACTCTTTAAGTATTTGTTAATTTTACTTGTTCAGCGTACTTTCTCCCTGTGTGTTAGTTTACATTTCATATCTCTCCGCTTTCAGAAACTTTGTAAAGTTGGCTATTGATTCCTATTTGATAACATTTAACATTTCCTGATGAAGAATTAAACTCTTGTATTTGAAATTAAAAAACAAAATTGAAATCAACAAGACTTATCCAATACATATCTTCTAAAATACAAGATTACCTTTCAGTGATTAAACTACAGCATTAATGTATCAGAGTAGTTCTTTTCAAAGAACTCAGTGTTGAAGTTCTTTCCCACAAACTTAACATTTTGAAGAATATCTACTTTGAGGCAAGAAATATTTACTTAAATGGGATGGTCTGATTCTTCAGACACAATGGTAACTTGACATAAGGCAATTACTCAAAACTCTCACATAAACTTCCTCAAAGATGCTTACTTTGACTGACCAAAAGCACTGCAATTACAAAATAAATGCTATCTTGGCCAAATCCATGTCAAACATAGTAAGTTATAGTTCTTCTCCCAAGAGACATGATTAACTCACTTTAAAAGCTACTACAATAAAGGTTTTGGTTTTTTAGTAGGAATGTAAAGGTATCAGCTCAGATTCAGGCTCGATTTTTGGAAAGACACAAAAAATAACTGAACAACCATCATACAACAATTATAGGATTCTAAATAATTTGGAGGTTCAGGGCTTTTTGGAGACAAGAACAATAGAATTTCAATATTTATCACTGTTATTTACCACTTCCCTACCTTTGCATTCCTGTAAATCTTATTAATTATTATTTTAGGTTTTCTGTTGGCCATTGAAATCTTTGGCAGCACAGGACCCAAAGCACTTATACAACCATTAGGAATATAGCCTTTAAACATAATATTCATAAAGAGATATCCCTGACGCAGTGGTTACATTCTGAGAACTAATGTATTTTTAGTGTATTTAAGAAATGCCAAAAAATTTCTATAAAACTTTTATTTCTTGATTGATATTTCATAAATTGCCCAATTAAGCACATTGCTAAGCGCTGAAAATACATAATGTAAATAATTTACTTAAGACTCCTTCTAAATTATTGTGCAATAAGAGCTCTCTTCTGGAACTTCTTTGGTGTTCCAAAATATGGTGAAACCAAGATCAAATCCAGAGACAGTTCCTCACCTAATTCTTTCAAACCTCTGAATACAAGATACACACTCTTCAAAATGTCTATCATTTTAATATTTAGTACTAGACATCCTCTCAAATCATCACAGGATCAAAAAATGTTTTATCATCATTATCTTTTCAAACACTTCTATCATTTACTTCTTTCCTTTTTTCTCAAGAATGGAGAATAAATACCAAGAGATCATTTCTGTCATTTCTACGTTTTTAAGCAATTTGACTGTTCTATCACTGCTTAAGAGATCTGCATCCTTGTTAACATCCTTTTTACTCCAAACATTAATATTTAATTCCATGCCTTGTTTCCATTGCTACAGTTTTCTTTCTTGCCCTCTTTTGATGATTGTGGCAATTTTCTGACATACATACATATTTTTCTGCTATATACTGGAATATATATTGATCTCTTCCTGATGTGCTTTCGTTTTCCTTTCTATGTATGTTTAAATGTTAACATTGGTTATATTAGATTTCATATTTTCTGTGTTAACCTAAACTTAAGTGAAGCAAGTTGCTTGTTGTTACTGAGCTGCATTTCTTGAGTTTTAACAGAAAGCAAAAGGAAGACAAATCCTTTCCCAAGGCCCAAGGTGTATATTCTGTAGTTTAGACAAAAGCTCAGTAAACTGTATAATGTGATCACTGTACAGCCATTTGGTTTTTATATGTTGCACACTAATTAAACAAAGAATGTGAAATTGAAAACTTTCAGTTATTTCTAGGTACAGAGTCTTGTTTACCACATCACATCACAAATTTAGGTCTCTAGACCTTTTCACAGAAATGACAAACACCTGTAGAATTGTTAAAATCTATTCTGCTCTATGATTTTATAAAATAGCCACACAAGCAATCTGATAGAGCATTAGGAAGCTAATATGCTTTAATCTTTCCTCAATACGATCCTGCTTCTTCTCTTGAATCAAGCAAAATAAGGAGATGTACTGGTGAAAAAATTCCTCTTTTATACAGCTATTGCTTCCTCTTTTTAGGAAATTTCTTTTATTTTCATATTAATGGAATGGCTCAATTATATGAATCAATAATCAATCACATGAATCAATAATCAATTTTAAACCAGGTTTTTGGTTGCATAAACTGCTTCGTGCTAGCAATAATTCTGGTCTTATATTTTATTGTGGACCTTATGACATAGCCCTAGGGGAACTACAACTACTACAGAATCTCTGCTGAGTATGAGTATACGTGTGCAGAAAAGGGCAGACAGGGTGAATAATAAATAGCTGGCATTAAAAAAAATATATTTAATACTCTGAGATGTACAACTATAGGCTTCAGAGATATATTTTTTAATTTTTAAATTTTACGACTCTGCTTTTTTTCACTGCTATTTCCATGGTAATGCCATAAAATACCAGACCATATTGGCTAAGTATCAGAACCACAGTTTAGAAAGAGGACAATAAATGATTTGATGGAAACACATTACAGTCAAAGACCTGAATTATTCTTCACCTGAAATGAATTATGAAAATATTATAGGACCTTGCATTTGGTCTACTATCTGTAAAAATACCATATTTAAATAAATTGGTCCTATGATATAAGAGAAATCAAATCTAGTAATGAAAGCAAGGTAAAATATCTAATCCAGAGACCAGACTTATTGAGAGGTCTGCATCCAGTCTCAGCTCATTTTCCATCAGGAAACAGCAAAACCTCATTTATGTAAAGGTTAAGACAGAATGTATTTAAGTTACTGGAATACTTGCTTTTGTTTAAAGATTTGAACTCCATCAGCAATAAGGAATTTTATTCCAGCAGGCACCACTAATAGTTAGCTGTGTAGCCCCTAAATTCAGATCTCAGTCTCCTGATTTCAGAATAGATAATTGTAGTTAAAGACAAACAAATACCCTATGATGCAAATAAGAAAGTTTGGTCTGCTTGGGATAATTGCCCAGATTTGGTGAGATTTCAGAACAGAACCATGCCGAGATGGCAGTATCAAACAAAATGCACCAAGTCTGCCCCCCTCTCCATGGCAGTGAGTCAATACTGCTCATTTTGGCATTATTTCTCCTATGTTGAAAAAGATATATAGTGTGATGATGAGATGGTGGAAGGGGAAATTAGCAACTGTCCAGAATCCCTCTGGTGACTGAAACAACATTTTGTAGCAGTTGTCACTTAGAAAGTGTGTGGCTTGCTGCAAATCCTTTTGTCCCCTTCATAGTTGCTTATACTGACTTTGACTATAATTCCCACCAAAAAAAATATATTTTATAATAGCATTCATTGTGAGAATTTATGGCATAGTGCTCAGCATTCTACCCTCCATTACAACTAAATGATTTGTAAACTTGTAGAGTTACAAATCTGGTACTGGTTGAAAAAATGAACCATGTTCATCTGTTTCCTACAATGGCACCAATGAAGATGGAGTTGACAGGGTAAAGGATTGGTATTTTGGGGCTCTGAGTTCAGAGAACTTTAAGTCTATGTTAATCCTGATGTGCAATTAATACATTTTAATTTGACTGTATATACTGCTAACTGGAACAGCTGTTCAATCTGAGCAAAGTGTGTGTCCTCTGGGGACCTGTATTCATTTTCAAAATGTCAAGATGTGCTTGGGAGCAGGCATCGAGCAGTTCAGCTTCCTGTAGAACAGGAAAAATGCTCTTTAGAATAAAAGAGTATAAATATCACAGTTGTTATGCTGAAAGCCTTTAAAATGAAAGCAAAACAACTTGAAAACCCTCAAGGTCTGTTTGGTGAGCCATGCAAATGGTGTATGTTACAACGGGATTTTACACTGCTGCAATTACTTTGGGGTGCAGGGGTTAACCACAAGTTTGGGAGGTTAAACCAAAAGAACCACTCAAGTTGAAGGCTAATTGTGTTTTCTCTTTCAGCCTAGTTCTTAAATGACTCCTACTGGGTCATGTACTTTCAAGAAATTAGACTAATCCAGTAAGTATATTTCCATGTGAAATTACAATGGGGTTTAGATCTGCCTATAATGATTCAAGGATAATATATAAAATTTTATGGCACAGAGTGACACAAGCTATTAACTACGTGAAGATTTTAGCATCTTAGCTTTCCAGAGCCCAGTATGGAGTTCTATCACTTTCACATGAAAAAAAATCCCAGTGTTATTTATATTGAGATTGATTCTCAACTATGGGAGAGGATGTTTTACACCATTATGGCATTGCAACATAAACATGGTGTAAATACATTTTATGTACTACATATAATTTAGAACATTGTTTCTTATGTGTTTTAGAAGTGTGAACAAGCTTTATTATCTCCTCTCCACAAACAGGGGGAAAATAAGACAATTTTGGGTTGCAGTTTTGCTCAAATTTCATATGGGGGAAAGGAGATAAAATTAAATCTCTGGTTATGGGAGATTCCAAACATATAGAAAACAAGTAAGGACTTACATGCTGTGCATCAAATAAGGAGTGAGTGATATGAAAGCTTTAGCAGCTAAATGAAGCAGATAAGGAAGTGTATGTTTATGTTAGGTTTTCTGTCCTGATGTTTAGTAGTTTTACTAGAGACAGAGGTAAGCAGTTGATTATTATCCCACAAGAGCAAGAGGAAGCCAATAAGCAATTATTCTGAACTGTGGTATGAGGCACAATACCTCCCAGAGCTATTTGTAGGTGGATGCAATTTGCATACTATTGTTTGCTCAAGCTTGTGCTTAAGAAAAACACCGTTTATCCAAGGTAATATTGATGTGCATGAGCGGTCAGGTCTTACACTGAACAAGCTTTCCTGTCTCATCCTTTCTTTGATTGCTTTCAGAGATACTCTGTGGCTTTCCTGTTGGAAATGGAAGGTCTTCTCCTTCAAACAAAAACATTTGCTGAGGGAGTGGTGGTGTTTCCGGAGTGTCAGTGGCAGATAAAAGGAGATGTTTATGCTGACTGTTATGAGACATTAGGAATGGAAGAAAGTTCATACATGGGGATGGAAATGGAACAAAATATAAAATTGAATTGCATTTCTGAATAATAACTTCCAGTATTTTTGAGATTTTACTGTTTTGAAATAAGATGATATTCCCCTGTACCTGCCAGGATGAAAGATTTTCTGGGTCTCAGATTCCTCCCAAACTAACACACAGGAAGGTGTCATGTTTCCAATGGAAATCTATGACAGTTCAGTGAGAATCTCTCCAAAGGGTCACACTCTATGATTCCTTTTCATTTTTGTTTTAACAACATCAGAAAAGTCCTAACCAGCCTTTGAAAATCCAAATATTAATGGCATAATAATAGGCAGCTCAACCAAAATATGTAGTTGGAAGGTGTTAACATTACTCTTTGAAATGTGTGTGATATGTGAAAAACTAATGGTAGGAGAGTTTTTATATATAGAGATACCTGTCCATATGTAAATAAATCACTTGGTAAAGATTGTAGCAAAGATGGCATATGAAGCTAAAATAAAGACTTTTTCTATACTTCATGTACATTTTCATTTGGAAATTATTTAGACAAGGAGATATTAATCTATTATGTGTCACCATCCTTTCAATTTTCATATTAGTATTTTCAATTTTTCATAAAAGAGTAGAAAATATAACCATATAAGACTTTTTTCTCTGTTTAAAAAGATCTGCTTCTGTAGTCCAATATATCAAACGTGAAAAGTCCAGATCTTTTATAAACACAATGTTGTGTAAATTCACTTAGACCTAAAAGAGACAAGAATGCATTGAATATAAATTATTTCATATTTATATATTTCATATAAATTATTGATGAATTCATGCTGTGAGGTAAGTCTACAGTTTAGCAAACTGCAAAATTTTAGACAGAAACACTTGTAAGCAAAATTGGAATCAAGGAAACATGTTAAATTAAATTAGAATAGGTGATCTGAAATGTATACAGGGCCAGCCTTACAAGGCATTCAAAATCAATCCAAGTGTTGTCACAAACTGCTCATGCCTTACTTTAAAGATACCCCCTATTTCTAACCCCGCAGAAGCTGAACAGTAAAGTCTTCCCCATCCTATGGCTATTCAGAAGCAAACAGTTTTCTACTATAGCAAAGAAAAGGTTACCCTGATTTTAGCCATTCACTGTCACAAATTCGTTGTAACCCCTTGAAACGTTAAGCAGTTAAGCATGCTTAGAACAATGTAAATGAGAGAAGAATTAAATCTCAGGAGGCAGATCCTTGCCTGGTGTAAGTATCACAGCTTTGTTAAAGCAGTTGTGTGTATGGCAATATACTATGAATGCGGATTTGCTTATATTTCCCCACCATGAAAAAGAAAATAATTGTATCATATATATCTTTAGTCTCCACTAAAAAAAACATCTAAAATAGTCTTCTCTTTTAGTTCAGTTTTGTTTAGGACAAGGAAACTTTAGAAGCTCTAAAGAGAAGCACATGGAGGACAAAAGGGTTAGAGGGGGAAGGAAGACTCAGAAAATATCTCTCTTCAGCATTATTTCTCTTGTTCTTCATAGCTCAAACTAAGTTTCTCATCTGTTCAGAGACCAAGTGTATTTTTATAATTATTTCCTCCTATCCAGAGACAACCTGAGAAAAGACCTCATTGTCTCACTCTTTTAAACATACAAAACTTCATTACTAAGGCTGCTTCCTTCAGTTTAACCTACAGAGTAAAACTAGGCTGCCTACACATGTTCCTAGTCTGCCAGAAAATCAGGTTTTCCTTCTTCTGAGGCTCATGATGAATCCTGTATGAACCACACCTGTGTTAAAAGCAAGTAATTGTGTTCATTTTGTGATTATTTTATTATCAGCATGTCTTGATTTCCTTTAAATTCTATTTCTATTACTCAGAATTGTCAGCACAAGTTTTGCCGAGAGGGTCTCCATTGCAGTTCATTAGGATAAAAACCCAATTCAGTCTCCTTCCAGTTTCTCAGGGTTCTTATCTTGCAGGTTGTCTTGAATGCTAAGTCAAGGAAGCTCTATCTGAATAATGTCCTAAAATGTCTACATTGTAAACCTTAAAAAACTATTTCAAGCCAAGGGGATGTTCAAAATATTTGTTTTGATCTGAGATCAACAACATCTCCTCAAAGCGAGACCATTCATATGCGAGAGCACTGTCTACTCTCCAAGTGCAGGATCGATTACATTATCTCCCATAAAACACATTGAGCTATAGTTATTTACTGAAGTAATTTGAAGAGCAGCATTACTCTATGATTTTAAAATATTCTACATTTTCTGTGTGAAAGACCATTAACCTTGCCTAGAGAACAAAGTTAAAATTTTCTTGTAAACTCTGTTCTTCATACTCTCAAATAGAAGCACAGTATGGGCAGAAACACTCTTATACAGAAGTTCAGAATGCTTGTCGTGACCCCGCTCCCCACAATCAGATAGCAGAAGAGCCTGAAAATGATCATACAAATACAGGGTTGGTGTTTCAGAGATGGTTCATAATGATTTAATTGCCTGGGGATGCATTCAAGCATCCCTCAGGTGCCTTAGCACATTAATTGCTAATTTCTACAGGCAACTGAAACTTGAGTTCTTGTTCATTAGAAAACATGCTATAGAAAAAAGTGAGGAGATTCAATTTAGATGTGATTTGCCATTTATACTAAAAAGATTATGACCTGTTTTTCTCACTGATGACAGTGACAGTTTGAAGAAGACAATGAGTGAAGTTCCATATTTACCAACTTTTTAGTCTTTTATTTTACCTTAACTTGAGTTTAGAAAATCATCATAAGTTTCCATCTTTGTGTTCTAAACCATGTTTAATCAATAAATAAAGTTTGGTTTCAGTTGTTTTCAAATCAGGCAGTTTTTGTGGATGGACTTGTTGGAGACTCATTCAATGTATCACTTTTGTATCATATTAATGCACTATTTGATCTTGCTTCCTTTGTGGCCTGTGCCTTTCCCCAGTTCAAATAATCAGCCATGGCAGTTCTGAGATATCCTTGAGGGAATTGAACTACATTTCTCTGCAACAAGACAGAGGGAGTAGTTTCTGCATCATCAAATTTCAATTTAACTCTTCAAATAAGGCTTGAGTAAGTGCTGAAGAAACATGTAAGCTCTGTGCTAACCTTCTTCAAGAGGAATGAATTTCATTCTACTCTGATTATCTTTTACTGTGTATCTATATAACTGTAACTCATTGACCAATGGAAACACCATTCTTAGCACAGTTTTCTAGACAATGTTGTTAAACATTTTCCTCTTCTTTCTAATAATAATTTGATACATCATTGCCTTTGTGTTGGTTTTGGGCTTTTTTTTAAAGATTCTTACTACTTTAATGAACTTTGTAATAAGCTATCTTTTTCTATAACAATAACTGTTTAGTTCAAAGTGCACCTTCCATGCATATACATCAAAGCATTAGGATAAAAGCACTTAACAACTAACATTTTAGTTAAAGTTTGCTGCAACACCATAATTTGACTAATTCTACTGACAAGCTACAAGAAGATATGTCTTAAATGATTGCACTCAAAATACAAAATTAATAGACCTTTGTGTTTTTTCAGACCAAAGGAGGCAGAATCTCTGACTGGATAAATTTTTACTTATATTCAACTTTTAAACAGCAATTGAAAAATAGATAATGAATCATTAACATCACAAGAAAAAATATCAAAGAACATTGTAAAATCCATAATTCTGTCTGACTGTAAAAATGTGCCAGCCTTTTCTTCCTTTGCTCCTCTCATTTTTCTTGCATTGATATTATTTCATGGCATGATTAGAAAGAAATGCTAACCTGATGAAAGCATCATCACCATATATTGTATATGTCCTGTGAAACAAGTATTTTTCACAGCCATGATGGCACAGCTTTAAAAAATGCTTTTGCTTTTTAAAGGTACATGCTGAAAAACTTCAGATGCCAACATGTCACTGTAAACAGATGGGACCAGGTATAAAGCAGGCATAATCCCAGCTACCTGCCTAAGAAACTGCAGCAAAGATCCATAATAGTATTTCAATTGTAGATGAAATGCATTTCCATGCAGACAAATTGTGGGAGTATTTGCATGGCACTTAAGTTCTGCTTTAGCATTCTGAGTGAGGCTTATTGCTAGTGCCTCTTCATTTGGGTTATTTTCAACATGAATAGGACATGCTTTATATAAATCAACATACGGCGGTACAGACATATCAGAGAGGTTTACACTGATGTGTCTGACAAGAAATTTTTTTCTAAAACAAGCTTAAACACTTGAGTAAGGTACTCTGAGTTAAGAATTGCTATTACTATTCTAGTGGCATAAACATCCAGTGAACATACAAAGGCAGAAAATTATTAGGAATCATTCTGACAGAGCAAACCAACAGCCATTCTTGCTATTTACACAACCCACTTGGTTTTGCCAAGAATGTCTCTCTTGATTGCAAACAAGCTATATGTTGTGTTCAAGATACACACACACACACGCACGCACATATGCACATGTTGGTTAATCACACTAATATACACATTAGTCAATCACAGCCAAAAAAGCTCTTCCAAAGTATTTTCAAATCTTAAAAAATTAGCTACGTATATACACTAGATTTCACAAACTGACACTGTTATAAGAAGAGCACACCTGTAACACTTTGCACAAATAAACTCTACTTTTTTATACTATTATATACTTCTATACTATTATACTTTTTATGCTTCAGCATCAAATTTTTAACATGATTTACTAAGTAGATGTATGGAATCATCTTATGCACATGCATGACTCTGTGTCTGTCCCCTATCTCTTTTCCACTATCCTTGCATGGTCTATTTCAACTGCTCATTGAAATATGAGATGAGCAGAGGTCTCAAAGATTCAAATATCTTGAAGGTATTTCAAGAAAATAAGGTAAAACAGACATCTTCTTAAGCAAGAAAAGTCTACAACAAGGAGTCCCACTTGTTAAAACACTACACAGACACTACATCAAAACCTACTCCAAAGTCCACTAGCTGGATGACAAACCTGAAGGAAACTCGGCTCCTCCTTCCAGTGCTCATAAACCTCCTTGTAAAGCCCAGAAAAAGGGAAAGATCTGACTCATGTGTCTCAGGAGCTGTGCAGAGAAAGGCAAGACAGATGGCTGACCTTGCAGGAGATTGTGCTTATGAAGTTGAGGTTATTTCTTGATCATACACAAAACACTGCTGTCTGTGAACTGAGACAACCAGCACTGAAAGGGGTGCTGAGAGAAGGATGGCTGTAACAAGGGTCACAGTCTGGTTAGTGAGTAAAAGCACTGGCAGTCTCAAGTCATTTGAGAGATGGTTTCCACTCTCTGGACCTCTTCAAATTGAGATGGGTGTTTTTTGTTGTTTTATGTATTATGGAAAGCCTCAGTTGTTCTAATGTATAATGTATATGTGACATTATGGTATCCCTATGGAAGTGGAACCTTTCTCCCACCTATAGGTTTGAAAGTGTTGAGAAAAAAACAACCAGCTAACACTACTCTTAAATTAGTATCAATGAAGCAATGGTTCAATCTAATAAGGTGAAAATTCATAATGTGAACAAGTAAGTGGATTTCAAGATCTGTATTTAACTCTGATAACAGGGAGAAGTGACTGTTACATGCAAACAAGATAATGATATTTGTTCACTTCAATATCTTTGGTGGCTTCAGTTTCACTAACAGGAAATCAACAGGCACAGGTCAATGAATGGACTAAAATTTCACTTTCAACATATTGAGTTTTACTGAAAGGAAGTTGTAGAATCTGAAAAAATACTAAGATGCCTGTATTATATTCAAGTCTAAAACTATTACGTGATTCATACTGTATATTATCATCAAAATAGGTACTGAATAATTACCTCTGAAAGATGATTATAGGATAATGTATTCGTGTGAATCTAACATATTGAGATATGCCTATCCAAATGAACCGGAATGTGGCAGCAGAAACAAATTGGAATAAAAGGCATAATGTTTGACTTACTAATAGCTTTTTTAAAAAGTCATTTAGCATATTCTAAATACTTTTTTCAATTTTTTTTGTTTTGTTTATTGAGTGCGTATTTACCAGTAAATGGAAGATGCTTTCTTTATGGCTGACATAAATGTTATTAAAAGCCACATTCAGGAATTTATCACAAAATTGTAATGTTTAGCCTGTTTGATATTTTCCATAAAAGCCTCAAAAGACAAAATTCTGTCATGTGTTTATTCCACGGTACCACAGAAAATAGCCTGAGGCAATTCCATATAATTACACACACATCTCAGACTTTCTAATAATTAAACACATTTGCTTATACCAGACAGTATCCTTATATTACAGATATTTAGTATTTAAAATATTGTAAAGCTTGATGACCATACCAAGAGCTTTCAAAGTGATAAAAAAGAAATTATTGCAAAATATGAGATGCCATTTTGCTGAGAAGAAATTAAGAGGAGTGGAAATTTTCATCCACTTTTACTGGCTAACCCAGTTATGCCTAAAAATAAGAATGTTTTTCTACTCCCAGGCCCAGTTCCTGCCCTGGTTGACATCTGACCATGCTGGTCAGAAAGCCAGGCAGGCACCATCATCTTTTCTTCTCTCTCTGTCCCTTCAGGCATGCCCATTCTCATGGGGCAGGTGACCCTCAGAGTACACACCTGACAAAAACACCTGTTGCACAAATGGTGGTCCAGAACTGCAGCAGAGCAGCCAACAAAGCACAAGACAAACTGGAAGTAGATTTGAGGCTTTTTACCCTTCTAAGGTATTTCTGGGGAGAATTAAAACCGCTTAGCTGGGTCTGTCTTCCCTTCTAATTCAAAAGAGTCAGTAAATCCAAAGGATATCAATAGGAGTGGGAAAAAAAATGAGTACAGCAATTCATCTGCCCCACACTGTATGATTCCAAAGTTGGAATGAAAGGGGAAAACATGCCTTTGTTAAGGACATACACCTCATGACACAGTGGTGTAGGACACAGATGTATTTGGAAGAAGAAATAGTATCTCACTATATATTTCACTATAGAACAGTATTTCACAACAGTCCCTGAGTATCTCCTAAGATTACCAGCAGTGAGAAACATAACAATTGTGAATACTGGAGTTATTTTTTTTTTCTTTAAGAGTACCACTTCCATGGTAAAAGTATTGTTGGTTACCATAGTATATGGTATAGGAAAAGTACAACTACAAACACAACCAACCACTGTGTATATAATTAGCCTATCAAAAGATGAGTACATACAAATTATTTTGGGGGGTTGCCTAATCTAAGGTGTTGGGACTACCTCTTCCCATGGACCCCAGGGGGGTACCAGAGTCTGGGATCTTTAAACATGAGTCTAAAAATGCCCAAGCCTCATGAGGGCAGATGTAACAGTATACTGCAACAGGTGTGAAGATGTTCCTAAGTGTGAGGCTGTCAAATGTGTTCGACTCTGAGAATACATTTGCTCAGATATTACTGTCCTCCCTTCTGAAAATGTGACCCCTTAAATGACCCCTTTTTCTTGAATACATTTTTCTGTGTCTTTTCCTTCCTTTCTTCCACTTACTATTCTCCCCTTCTCTTCAGCCCTTTGCCCTTATCTTTCCCACATGCTGTTAA
The DNA here is from genome assembly GCA_013396655.1 of Campylorhamphus procurvoides. Taxonomy (NCBI): domain Eukaryota; kingdom Metazoa; phylum Chordata; class Aves; order Passeriformes; family Dendrocolaptidae; genus Campylorhamphus; species Campylorhamphus procurvoides. The sequence goes on along the minus strand of WBMV01002328.1, from coordinate 84,235 downwards.
GCCTGATTTTTAAAGCAAAAAGTAGTCCTACTTAGTGCAGCTTAAGTTAGCTTTCTCTGCTCGTTAGACAATTAGAGTTGGAAAAGGTTGTTTGGGAGCAGGTGGTTGAGTCCTGCCTAAGAGATTCATGGGGACTGGGTCAAAACATTGTGTGGAAGTCATTATTACATTCATCCTCAGCAAAACCAGCAAAGGAGCAGGACCTTTCTTACTGGACAGAATAGAAATTTTTCAGGGCGGGTTTAAAGGATGACAGGTCTTTCTTTTAAAACCAATAGAAGATTTGAAACAGAGTGTGTTTTCAGAACCAGTAGTTTCACTTGGAGAAAGAAGGAAAAAATCATTGCTCATCAAGGGAATGCCCTCTGTGAAGTTTGTCGTGATGTAAGGGCAGAAAAGTAAGGGCAGAGCAGGTTATTTGTAAGAAACTGAATTTAAAAAAAAAACCCAAATGCATAAACCCAAACAAAAAACACAAACCAAAACTAAAGGAGCTTTTCAGAAATGTTTACAGAGAATAGGAGTCAAAGCATCCCTGATCCTCTTGTGAGTTCTCAAAAATTATACTACAAGCAGTCTAACTTTGCTCATAATCTGTATCCACAAAAAATCATCCATGGAAATGAATAAGCAGATACTTCTCTGTAGTGCCAATTTATATTCATACACTTAATACTAACATTCCCCCAAAACAGGAATATCAGACCTGTCATCTCTGAAAAAATTGGTTTAGATAATAAAAGAATCTTTATTGCAATATTTACATAACTTGACAAAACCCAAAAAATAATCCTGGCAGTAATAGACACCAACAGTCACTAGCCAGGGTCTCTCCAAATGTGCTTTTTCACTCTCTCTCATCTCTTCCTTTTTGAGTGTCTTTTTTACAGGCTTGGTGCTCCCTGACTGGCATTTGCAATGGGCTACCTCAATTCAGATGTTTACTGTCTCACAGATCTCACCAAGAAATTTCTTTTTATTAGCTGACACATTTGCACCATCTATGGGAAAAGCAACAACAATTTGGCAACAGGAACAACAAAGAAGTCACAGTCCTGCCCCTGTGATCTCTCCCAGAAGTCCTCACTCTTGAAAATCAGAATAAAAGCAATTTGAGCTTTGTTCTTCCCATTAAGGGAGAATACAACTTCAGTGGAATCAGTGACTTCATGTAACTTCATGAAAATAGTGAACATATATAGATGTCCATGGAAAACTGAGCTAAAGCTGAATATGTTAATACACATAAAGAAAGGGTACAGGATCCAGTGCATCTCCCCCAAAAATAAAGGCTGTATCAGCACGAGGAAAGAGAAAGAGGAAACTGATTGCTATATATAGCTAAAAGGAAAGGACTTTGACTAATTCCACCAGGGACCAACTGGGTCTAGTGAGACCAAATAAATATTCATGAGCGTTGCCAAAGGATACGTTCTTATGCACAGGTTAATTGGGTGAGCTTGTATACTGGGACCATAAATCTCGAAAACCAGGAAGCTCAAACTGACTCTAGTTGGTCCAGGATTTAACTGAAGCACTGCAACAGTCTGAGGTGTCATCTTTTCCTAAGTGAGTGCAGATTCCTTGGTGAAACTTACATCCAGGCTCTTGAGATTCAGTTGGGATTTGAGATCTTGGGCATACTTTTCTAACTTAGAGACAGGCACTGACCAGAGGTCTCACACCATCTGGCTCTCTTACCACAGGAGTTTCAGGGACATTTCAGGAAATACAATAAAATGCAATGCATTTCTTTTGTTCCTTTTATTTGAACAAATAGTGAGGCTATTTTAACTGTGGAGTATAGTGGAAATGAAGCTTTCTTCTCTATGTAAAAATTAATATTAAATGCTAGCAGGGTTCACCAGGGTTTTCAGTTTCCTCACACAGGCTCAGTCTGCAAGTCTAAGGTGGCAAGCAAGATACATATTCTAAACCACAGACACTACATGTATTTTCCATGCATTTAGAGTTGGCCAGGAGTTCAGAAAAAACAGGCAAAATAAATAAATAGTTCAAGTCAAGTACTGGGACCAATGGCTGAAAAACACATCTTTTTATGAGGAACCTACCTCCTCCATGTTTGTGTCTAGGTAAGCGAACACAGAAAGAATAAAAAACCACTGAAAAGGATAGTAAAAGAAGTAGTAACACAATCTGGATGACTACCTCAGGAGAGAAAGCCAAATGGAACCCAAGAAAGGAGTGAAGAGAAGAAGCAAAACTTCAGTAAAGCACTAGAAGGTAAAGCACAGTATTTCCCATTGCCCATGAAACCTGTGTACTGAGAGGTAAAGCAGCCTTAGCTTCACTCAGTGGGAGAATAAGCAGCGAAAGAACTATTTGATTTCACAGCATATTTCCCAAACATGAGGTTTCATTGTGATTTATCCCCAGTGGTCTTCACTACATAACAGAAAATTACGGAGTTCAGAAGAGTTACCATAAAAAAACAGCTTGCCACACACATAAGTAGCATATGAACAACATTTACACTGTGTTATCAGCTGTAAGACACACAAACTAAACAAATTTTCAAGATCCCATCAATGACATTACTGTTTATTGTAAAAACCCAGACACTACAATCAAAGATCTACAACTTGCAGAGGCACTTAGGAACACATAACAAAATGATTTCTGATGCAGAAAGCTTTTCCTTTCTCAGTCCCAGCACAGCATGATGGGATTTGCTGTATTAACTTTCGAAACAGAGGTTGGATTCACTCAGAAAAGAGTGAATCCAAGAATATCACTGCAAATCTATTGCTTTGCTGCAATAGTCAGGAACGGGAGACTCCAAAAAAATCAAAATGTTTCTTTTCTTCTGTATGGTGAGCAGGCAACCAGATCAAAAAAGTATCAGCATACTTCACTCTGAGAGCAAAAGACTAGCTAGATAAAGAGAGGGGAATATGTTAATGTCAAAGTTTATGGAACAGGATATATATTTACAGCATCCAGAGAATCAGTGTCTTTTCATTTATAGAAAGAGGAAGGTCTGAATATGAGGTGTAAAGGGTATAAAACCACTTAACTAGCAGGTCTGAGGTATTTTACAGGGTTGTTCTATAAAATAAGAGTCAAATTCACTCAATTTATATTTTAGTGAGACATAAGAGGTCTCACTATCACACAATAAGTGCTCAAATCATAACAAAGTTGTGCATTTGCAGTTCTCTAAAAGGTCAAGCATTTCTTGATACTTCCTGGGAGTATGTTATTTACATACTTATAATCTGTAACAATTAAGCTTTCAATGATACCTTGAGAAGTCATCTGCCTCATCCTCTAAGTAGTTTTGTCATTGAACATAATAGGCATTGTAGAGTAGGATTTTGAACACTCCTGCTCTTGCATTTTGATAGAAAGCAACTTTCTGTGGGACAACACCAGATAATAAATCACTGAAGTACTAAACTATGTTGATACCACATCTGTTTTAACAGTATGCAGTGTCACATGCTGTACTGTTGAATAAACTGATGGAAAAGGCTTTCACATCTGTTAAAGGACCTTTGCATATGGTTGTGTGAATTCAGATTTCATGTTTCAATTTTTTTTCTGAAATTGTACCTGTACAAAAAGATCCAAAATCTTAGGAACAAGCATAGCTGGGATGGTGTATAGCAAATTCAAAGAGTCGAGGTAGACTTTTGTTTTTTCCTTTCAATCTCAGTAGTTGAAATAAGCAAGAAATCAGGGGAAAGCCCAATGATGGGAGTTCAAGAGGGGAGCATTATAGACCAGAAATGACATTACAGAAGATAGAGAGGGAAGAAGAAGGAATCCAGAAAACAGAGATACCAGCTAAGAGGGGGAAAGTATTGTTCCTACCGATGGCATGTTAAACGTGAACTCATGGCAACCTCTGGTCTATTCTGAGCTCTTGCTATTATGACCTTTCATAACCTTGATCATATAATTTCAACACTTTACATCTCAACTTTAGACATGTTACATGGAGACCACCACATTTCTAACTATCCAACAGTAACACTGCCAGGATAATGGCAATAATGACTAGATGTGCCTAGACACTCAGAAGGACCCTGCTCCCAAAATTACAGTCATGGCCAGAATACTAAAACCTGAGAGTGGCACTAAGACAAAAAAAAAAAAAATACTACATATCTAAGCAACAGGCACAACAAATTCTGATGTAAAAAAAAATAAATTATAAAAAATTTGTTTTATTCAATCAATCGCTTTGCAAATATATTTCTTTGCAAAATGTCATTTTTTTCCCTAAAATATATTAACTAGCCACCTAAACCAAATTATTTTCTACTTAATATATTTTTCACTTCTTTCATGAGACCATTCTTCAAAACTTAAAAATCTTCTGAGAGTCACCCACACTCAGATGAAGCAGTTCTTCTGTTAGGTTTTGGCAAGAAAGCTCCAATTTTTCATGTGTAATCAGTCATTAACCCTGTAGAAGTCTTAGAAAGTAGCAAATTTAATTCCTCCTAACCATGAAAAAAAATAACAGGACTGCTTTGTTACATTCTCATTTTACACAATCACTAAACAAATGAAATGCAGGCATATGCCACATCTTCTGACTCACTGGATATCATCAACCAAAGACATGCGGAAAGGGAAAGGGGAAAAGTACCAGTACTGGCCTTGTGCTGCTCACAGGTTTAAAGGATGTTGGCCAAGAGTGTTTCAGACACTGGCTGAATCGTGTCTTAACTGTTCACAGAGTGAATTGGGTTGTTGCTCTGAGTGATGCCCCACATTAGTAAATGTTGGTCTTTCTCATCACATAAATCATAAGCTATCTATCTTCCTGATTCTATCAGTCCTCTTAAGATGCCTGAACCATGACAAGAAATAATGAGACATTAATTAAACTGTTGACCTGTTCTGTAGTACTAGCCATAGGGAGTGGGAAAGTGGTCCTTTCAGGGGGAATGCTGTCACTACAACACACCCTGGAGAACAAATGCACTGAATTAGTCCAGGACTCTACAGAATGTATAGAATTTGCAAGAATGACATTTTAGATAATTTTATAAAAGAGAGTTTAGGCTACTGTGATTATAGCACATGCATAAAACAAACCACTATGTTAAAGGGTATAAATGATGACAACTTTAACAAAGTTGAAAATAGCCCTCAGACATCTGATAAGTTTTCATCCCATGCAATATTTTCTAAGAATAAACATACGTTGCAGCTGTCAGGGACACAAGTAAAACTACAAAGCAAAGTTACTTGGATATATCAAATACCCTAAAAATCAAATACAGCGATATTGGCTGAGATTGGAAATAAATTATTTCTGTTTCTTGTAAAGAGGAATACCTAAACAAAATAATGTATCATCTTGTCCACTGCCTCAAATGGCTTTAAAAAGCTGAAAGATACACTATATTATATTATAGATATATAAATGAATTGTAATCCTTTCAGTCCACCAATGCATATGAAAAGTTGTTGACCATTCAGGACTTGGAATGTACACATTAAAGGCACAAGCAGCAAGAACACATACAGTAGTGATAGGAGGGAGACACTTCTTTTTTTTTTTTTTTGAGGGGTGGAATTAAAAGTGTTCTATATCACTACTGAAAGAACCTGCGCTCATCCCAGCATTCTGGGAAAATCCAGGGACGGCAAATGCTGTGCTAGTGGTCACAAGCACCCAGGGAATTAGTCTGGGATATGAGAGCTGAAAACACATTTGAATTTGACATGATTCAGGTTCAAGATTTAAATCTTGCTGTTCTGCATCCAAGGGAACTGTCCTAACACAGATTAAATCAAACACATCTGTGCTCTGGCACAATAATTCTTTTTTTTTAAAATATTTTGAAGTGAAAAAGATAAGATATAAAGGGTACGCCTAAGATTTTAGTCTGAAGTGATGAGCTTCATAGAGAGTATGAGATACTGATGTTTGCCTCCCCTAGTCCTAGTCCGTAGTGCTGAATATCAGCATCCCAATATCCTGGCTGAATTTTCTAGGCACCAGGTATTTCTGCAGTCTTGGCTTTCTCTGCTTTTAAGAAAAAACCCAAAACTTAATTATGGAATACAATATGTTTTCTCTCAAAATGGAAAACAGAAAGGAAAGCACCTCCTACCAAAAGCAATTATCATACAATTCCTCACTAGCCATATTAAATGGAGGTGTTTTCCAAAACTAAGACTGCAACAGATTTAGTTGTCAGACAGCAGTAGGATGGTTGTCTCAGTGTTTCATAGTTTTGCTGCCCAAGGATGTTACTATAGAAGTGAACTATAAGACTGACTGCTCCTACAGGACAGTCCCTACCACAGCACAAGGGCACAACTACTAAAATTATCTTTTTTGCAGATAACAGACAGTCATTGCCCAATAGTCAGCTCAAGATCCCAATTTCCAAACTTTAGCTTGTAACTGTGAACCTTTGCACTGCTTTGTCCTATTTCTGATTTTAGCCTGCAGACCTATGATCCAAATCAAAACATAGCAGAACAGGGAACAAGAGAACTCATCTTCCATTCACTGGTTTGCTATTTTAAATCCAAGGATGACAGCAGCAATAACTGTTGAGCTGGAGCTGTAGGGAATCACCCCAGGGAGAACAGCATTAGCATGGCTTTAGTGTGCAGGCTGCCGAGAGCAGAGGATTCAGAGAGTGTGTTTGAGCAGCCAGCGTGTTTGGGGAAGGGAAATCAAGCAGGTGGTGAATAGGGAAGCTGGATCAGTAAGTGGAAAAGAGCTGTCAGGGGAATCATTAGGAGCAGTTGCCTGGCCAGGTCCTATTTAGAAGGAGCAGCTGTGCCAGCCTGATGAGGGGAGGGGATGCTGCTCCACGCCAGATGTGCACAGTGTGAGCACACTGTGTTGGCTGCCAGAGATGGGGGGGAATAAAGATGGAAGCCATAGGGAGGGTGATATGGAGAACTAGGGAAGCAGCTGCCAGGTTACTCCAAGAGCCAGCTGCTGTCAACAGAACAGCATGTACCACTGTTGCAACCCTGTGATCTCTGAGCTGTTTCTGCCTAGGAGTAAGGGGTTAAATAAATGTCCAGGGGGAAACACATTTCAGAGGCAGTAGGTGCTGATTAGGCTAATCCATGCCTTTGTGACTGCTTCCTGTAATCAAGATCAGCTGTTATTTTCTGCTTGAACTACAGCTTAATTTTATCACTGTATCATAGCTAAGAATTATTTCTTAGACTAGGCACTAGTTTAAAACTGCAGTGACAGATATTAGATTTTATTTTGCCCACTATCCTAAAAAGTATGATTTTTCTCTCCATCAGCTCAATTCAGTTGTCTGGCTCTTTCTGACGATAAGCTGTGATGAACACAACAGAACATAATCGATCAAAAGTCTCAAGACAGTGTTCATGCCTCGGGATTACGAACATCTATTTTGATTTCCTTTCTTGGTGCTATGTGTCGTCTCTACTCTGCATTCCCACTTCTTTGACCATCTTTTGCTGAAAGTATTCTATTATATAGTAGAGATTATATTTCTGACCATATGGAGTGGTCTGAGCTTTGGCTGGAACTTTAGAAACCAGCAAGATGTTGTCTCCTCTCCTTCACAGCAAAATTTCACTATTTCATACTTCATTTTCTGCATTTTTTCATTAAGCTTCTCTTCTGCCCACTTTCAATTGTTATATCTGTAGAATATTACTTGTCTGTTTAGGGAAGTCTCATTTTTTTAAAAATTATGATTTTTTTATACCTAACTCTTTCAAGCAGAATTCTGACACTCTATTCCACTCTGGTTGCCACTGGCATACAACAGAATGAGCATCTGAACTGAGCCAGGCTACACCAGCACTTTCTGTACTTCTACTTACATTGCAATTCATCAAAGGGAGAATATCTGGTTTAGGCAGCTTCTTTTTGCCTGTTCAGAAGTCAGAATATAAACAAATATCTATTTTTATTTCTGCCAGGAGATCTAATCTAATTGTTATAATATATAAAGGAAGTAGGAGCATGTTTTATGCAACAGAAAATTCTGTCAGAGACACTGTACAATGAGAATGATGAGGCAAATAAGTCATAGTGATTATATTGTTATAGAAGCTTAAACTGTCTATTGTCTAAGGCACTTATGCTAGGATATTTCCATTCTTTCATTACATGTAGTATGTAATGCTTATGCAATTTTTAAATGTTTAAAGGGATCAAAACAAGAACATGCGAAGACTTTCCAGTTATGGATTGAGTTACACTGCAATTGATCAGAGAGGTTACATAGCACACATTTTGAATCTGGACGGGAGTTGCATAGAACAACTTTTTAAAGTAAAAAGACGTATGTGCAAATGCAAAATGATCTGGTTAACAGGGTATTTTGACGTTTTCTTTTTGGTCTGGCAAAAATATAAAAATATGTAACTAATATAATTTTTTATATAAAAATATTTTTAAAATGCAGGAAAAAAACAAGCATTGCAGTAAATTTTATTAAGGTATTTTTTCACTGCTTTAGAGAAATGTTGTATTGTTAAAATACTATATGTTTATGCAGACTTAACGCTTAAGTGATGCATACATTAAGATAAAAATAGGAACAAATATTCCCTGCTATTTTATTATGATTGCTACTAATATTGTTATTGTTATTATTGTTGTTGTTGCTGTTATAATAAACATCTCTGAAAAGTTCTACCATCACCTTATGCTCCAAACCGAGGTCTTTAGTACATTTTTGTTTTTGCCTTCTATTTAAACAAAATCAGTTCTTGAGTTTATAGTCTGAATAGCTAAGATGAAATAGAAAAGACCAGACTGTGGTCCCAGTTCATGACATCAGAGTTAACAGTAATTTGTGAGTCTGCAGTCTGAAATAACATCACCATTCCCAAACTTCTCAATTTCACATGACTACAACTAAGCTGGTGAGAAATTATGAAGGTGGACCACAGGCCATTAGTCAAAAAGATAGAGTCTGCTTTGCTAGCCAGTAAGTAATTCTTTAACTGCATACTCCACCCTGCTAAAGCCCCCACAGAAAAGTTCTTTTCTGTAGGACACCAGCCATCTCTGACTGATTTATTGCCTTCATTCCTCCCTCCTACTCCATATATAATTTGAAGTAGGTAATAAAACACGCTTAGTTGAAATTGATGGGTGTAACTAGGGCCTGGCATCAAAACCAGAGGAGAGGATTCCAAGGCGCAACATTAAGACAGCCTAAAGCAGAATCATTATTGAGTTCATAATTACAAGATGCTTTTGGAATTCCCAGTATTAGACTATATTATGTTTTTCACTGAAATGGGTATTTCTGTTACCATGTGTTTTTACAGAACTTAGCCTCTACTTAAAAATAATTGTAGGTAGTAAATATATCCATTTAACCTGTAAATGATAGACAGAAAGATGTTCAACATATTTGAGCAATCTATAACCTGATGTAGACAAGCATTTAATCAGATGCTTAAGTGCATTTAAAGAGTAAAAATGCACTCAAATTTTCTTCTTTGTCCTTATTTATGTATAAAACGTGATCACACAGGCTGCAACTCACAAGGAACTTTCTTCACCAAGATACAGACTGAGGTCAGCATGATGCACTCACAAGTCTTTATGCTTAAAACATTGCTTCAACTCTCACATGCACCACAAAAAGGGGAAATGCTGCATGACCTGGGGAACTGAGAGAAACCACTACACCAGAAACTGTAAAATGAAAGAGAGAGAAATAGCACAAACTTTTCTCTGCCTTTATTTATCGAGATGAGATGGAAATAGCCTTGTTTCAAAGAAATTTGCATGAAGTATCTTTACCATATTATTCCAAATCTAAAGAGGCTTAATATAAAAGCTAGCCCACTTTGTAAGAATTCCTCCCACTAGAAAGAGATGAAGATGATACAATATTGAAAATGTCTTAAAATGTTCTGCCAATTATCATTTTAAAATAATGTTCTGTATTGTTTTGAGAATTTCATACTGTTTTAGTCAAATTTTGGTCAAAAATAGCATTCTGATGGGTTTCTCACCCCCAAGTAGCAGATTTTTGTCAGTATGACCACCACCACACTTACAGAAACAGGTAACTGAGAAACCTGTGAAAGACAGAAGGCAGAAACACAAAGCCTGTACTCCAGGCTACTTCATCCAGCATTTGAATTAACAGACATCCTCAAAATAGCAGTTTTTGACATTGCTTATATCTTGTTTTCCGCAAATAATCGGATGTTTCAGTGGAATTAACCCCACGACACACATGAGTCTGACTTGCCAGGGCTTAGCTTTCTTTCTGCATTCTGCCAACAGCCCTTACAAAAAGGAGCTGATCAGGGAAGTGCCTGAAACACAAAACTCAAAAATCTTGGCATATTATTCAGTATGCATTCCAAACTCATTTTCTGGAAGTATCTACTTTCTATCCACCCTTCACAAAAAACAATGCTTTCTTTGGTCATGACATCCTCTGCCATAAAAGACAGGCATGTAACTACACCATGTGAACTGATATTTGCCTCACCTCAATTAAATACAATGAGATGGTGAATATGCACTTAATCTGTAAATATGTTTAGACTCAAAATCCTTTGCACTGGCCCAATAGGAACTCCAAAAAAAAGATACCGAGAACTACTCTTTTAAGCTACCCAAGCCATTGGCAAAAGTTTTCAGGTTTTTCGTTTTTGAAAATATCCTAATTACCCATGAGAGTCTGGTTTGGAAAATTCTGCTGGAAATACAAAGATTCAGTTAGTTTCAATCTTTCTTCTCATTCTCACCCTTTGCCTAGGAGCTGTCATGTGAGTTCTCTTCGTTTGAACAGTAATTTAGTACATATGTTTATTCCCTCTTGTATACTTAAAACATTTTATAGTTCCTAATTTTCTAGTTATAAGATTATACCCTCTGATTTCCATGGCTCTCTGCCAAATATAACAGTTCATTCTGTATTATTGAAAACATATGCAGAAGCTTCAGCAAGCCTGATTTCCCTTCTGTCTGTATTTCTTTCACAAATGTGCTCTCTGAACACACTGATGCCTCAGACCTTTTACATTTATTTCTTTCCTTCATGGACTCACTGCAGTCACCAGCTACTGCCCCTTGCAATACTAACTGCTTCAGAAAGTGCTCATCAGATATTCTGTAGTAAAGGTGACAGACTGAACAGAAGTAAATTGTGCAGATGGAGTTCCATGAACATTTGGCTGCCCTAGAGGTGTTGTGGGCTCACCTAAAGGAAGAGACGTTGGACTCCAGCTTCCCCTTAGCCTGCTAAAGGCACTGCAGATATCTAAGGATTTGCACACAGGGCAGACTGATGAAGCAGCTGTATCTAGCAAAAGCAGATGCCACGATTATAGCCTAACACTGCTCCACTTACACCTAGCAGAAAAGCCATTTGCATTGGGTTTTGCTTTGTGCACCACCCTTGCTAAAAAAATGCTTTATTAATGCAGTGATAACACATCATCTAACTCATTCCCTATCAGTAACATTTTCAAGATTTCATGCAGTTGATGAAAATCCTTTCTGAATTTTTTTTCCCATTAAAAGCCTAGAGAGACCACTACAATTTTGGCTCAAAGGACAGTTGAACATATCTCTGTGCTTAGTGTCTCAGCCTTTCCACAAAGCTGCTGCCTCCATCTGAATAAACATTTCCTAGTCTGCCTTTTCATTGTGCCCTCAAAAATCTGTAGTAGTTCCCTGTGATTGCTCTTATGCCGTTCCTGTGCTTCACTTCAATCAAAGCTGCCCCTGCACTGGTAGCCAAACCACATGTTATTTCATCTTTCTATGAGAGTGTTCTTGTCTCTCATACTCTTCTCTACCAGTGCTGCAATCCATTTTAAAATGTCTGTGACCCTGTTAGACTGCACAGGGGAGAAAAGAAGGACATAATGTGTAATCTTGGAGAAAGACAGGAAAAAGAAAGATGAAGAGGCAGAGCTAAGAGAGGCCTTAGTTTGAGACTTTCTACTTTATTTAGAGAGGGAAAGTCCCCACCACCTGCAGGGAAAGCTTGTCCATAGAAGGAGGCTCATGCCCTCACAGGGCAGTCATCCACCTTCCCACTCTGCTCTGCAGGTTGCCACAAAGGCACAGGCATGCTTTCAAAATCTGCTTCACACTCGAAGTAACATTAGGAAGAAAAACACAGGTAAAACATTTCTGGGGCATGTAATTCAAATAAAAGCCTCTGCTGGTTATTTTTCTCTAAGTCAGACCTACCAATGGGATATTTTACCATGATGCCTCCACTCCTCCCAGCAGCTACAAGAGGATCTCTGAAGAAACATCTGCATTTTCACTGGCAAAGCAGTAATTTGCCCACATTTTCTTTCACAGTTCCTTGACACATTCCATTTTTATCTTAAATCCATGTGGCTGAAAAGTTCACAGAATGTATTTTGTTTATCTAAATGATATCCAATTAAAACTCTAGGCAATTGGCAATCATTTTGTGCAGAACTAACAATGTGAACTGGTTTCCAGCTCACTGCCACACAACCACTTGCTAAGACATAGTACCCACAGCTGACCTGCACACAGACCTACCCTGCAGTTCCATCCTGGCCATGGTGCCCCAACACAAGCAATACAAACATGCCTCTTGGAAAGCAACTATTGCAAAATATTCTCCCTATTCCATGTAGATAAAGTCAAACAACTAACAAGATAAGAGGGAATAAATATCACTTGTGGTCATTTATCAGTTTATGGCTGTTTTTTATTATAATTGGCTTTCATCTGGGATGTGTTTGGGATGAGCGTGGTCCTGAGATGCATCCCAGAAGGTCTCAACTGCAGCACTTGGGTCCAGCTTCACAGCAAGTACCAGAATAACTACAACAAACATTTTAATTTGATCTCCTTACACTTTGAAGAAGAGACAGTGTGAACAAAAAGCATGTTTACTATATTTTAAACAGGTTTTTTTTTTCAGAAAAGAGTCATAAATTGAGTAGGAGTGACTAAAATTAGAATGTCAGGGAAGACAGCAGCTTGTTACTTGAAGAATTTATACTGTAAATACTGCAACGTTATTTGAAATTGCAGCTGTTTTTGCAAATTCATTTTCCACACTGCATTGCTTTCCTTGATCAATTTATGAGCATTAATATATCATTTTTCTCAAACTAAACATGGGAGCAATGAGGAGAAGTGAGCCAGAGTAAATTCTTAGACAAGGTGACCAAAATTAGAAATGTGCCTACAGACTCAGAGTCTTTATTTCTGGATTGATTTCAATTGCATCAAAAGGTTACAATGACTGTTCTAAATAATAATAATAAAAAAGGTTTACATGATCAGTTTTATTGGAATATCTATTGGTGTGTCAAGCTAATTATCTGACACCACTGTTGCAGTACATTAAACTCTGCATTAGCAAGGTACTTGGCATCCTCATTTGTAGATATGTTGGCTCCTTGGAAGACTGAATATTTGCTAAACAGCAAACTACCAGGCAACAGGACTCCTGAAGTTCCTACTTCCCAGGCTCTGTTTCTCTCTCACTGTATACACACTGCGCTTCCCCCTGTGCACACTATGTGTCCTACATGTGGAAGGAAAAATGAGCTAACAAGCAGGTGGAGTAAACCACCTTTTCAAACAGAGGTGCCCTGGGATTTCCTGGAAAGGAGAATAATCACACTAAACTAACCCATGCCTGAACCACTATAATCCTCTTCTTTGACTGAATTAACTTTGCTTGTGTGTTGGTTTACAATTAGAGACTGCCATTGCAAACATGATGCTGTTTAAAGCAGTAACAAAAGCCTTGTTATCCCCTGTGCATCAAGTAGGACAAAATCATGCAGAGGGATTCACTGAAAACTTGCTAGGTTTCCCCTTTGCACTCACAAGTGCGAGGAACAAGACTGATGAAAGAAAATGCTTTGTCTAATAACTTTGTATTTCTCAAGTCCTACATCAGAAGGAAGGCTACAGGAATATTCTCTTCTGATTACTTGGTTTGGCTTTAATGCTGCTTTGTGCTGATGAAAACTCCTAAAGCTACCTTAAGAGTACTATGACACAGAGCTGGGAGTTTGGGGCTTCCCAGATCTCAAGGTACCAGATGCTGTAATATTCAGATATCTCCAAATATCTCAATTACAATATAAGCTAGTGATAAGAATCAAGTTAATATCAGAGGTCAGACAGGAGGAACTCTTAAAAATTTTATTTGGCAGCTTGCTTCTACAAAATCCCATTAGGGTTTTGTACAAAATCCCATTTTTTCTTCTCACTGTTTCTGTTACATTTTATAAGTTTGCTAAGCCTAGGTACAAGAAAAGATGATGAGCACATAGCTTGCACATAAAATGAATGAGCTTTTCTAATTTTTGCTGATAAAATAAAAACTTTTACCTAAATTAGGTTGAAATATGCATCTATTCTCCAGCATTTATGTGGCTTTATTAAAGTGCCTCTTTGTACTTCAGTGAACAATTACAAATCATTTTCCCAATTTCTTCAGACACTCAGGCATGCCAAGAACTAATTAACTAGTGTGACAATTGCAAGAAGCAGCAACATAATTCAGTTTTTTAAATGGCTGGAAGGTATTTAATTTGAATAAAAGAGGAATTAAACAGCAGTAGTAATAAATGGTATTGACAGGCAGGGTACACATATCAGAAAGGTCGCTAACAAAGTATTTGCAGGTACTTTCAAAATCTCCACTTTGGAATTGCGAAATTAGGATTAATTGGCTGGAGCTGCTTTATAGACTATTTCACACATTTAATACCTTACAATCTATTGAGGTAATCAGCCATGTGTAAAGAACAAGTTTTGAATCGATTCTCTGATTAAGTAAAATACAAGGGTCTTTGTATGCAAAATGTAGAATGCTTAATGCAAGATTCATCTGGCAGTGGAATACGAGTAGGAAAGACCTTTTCAGTATAGGAAATCCCAGACCTTATCAGAATTTGGGCAATTGGTAGCATAGCTCAGAGGCAAATCCTGTTTTTGCTGTGGAAGTAAATTTGATAACAGTAATTACTAGTCATGTATTTTGTAGTTTATTTTGTAACAATCGGTATTATTCTACATTCACATTTTTTTCTTGTTCAGTTCAAGTAAGCTTTCACTGTGTCTTTAAAAGACCAACATTTGCTAATGGGAAAGTATTCTCCCTTTCTCTTCTTAGAATAATTTTAAAAAAAAAATAACTAAAAAGTTTCACAAGAATTTTGCAAAGCAGAATACAGTTAATGAACTGCAAATGACACTGCCCAGAAAAATGGCCCTATGGAATTTTGCTAGACATTCTACCTGAGCCACCACTCTGTTAGACACCAGATCAGTAATTATTGGGTCAGAATCACCTTCCGGGGGGTGCGTGTGTATGTGTGAAGAGAGAAGGGATGGGTTGAACCTCACGGAGGTGGCGTAATGTCACATGCCTCACAGCAGCCCCCAGAGCCCACATGGGGAAGCCCTGGATCAGCTGTCAGTCACAAACAGCCCTGGAAATCTATAACACCACACAGCTCCTGGAGTCCCTGACCGAGCTTGGATTGGCAGGAACAGTGAGAACACGGCCCCTCACCCTGGCCTGGAACCTCAGAGTGGCGGGCAGGTCAGAGGCCCAACCTGGGGGGTTTGGTTGTATAGACTAGAGCAGATAAAACCAGAGACATAGG
>WBMV01002328.1:0-67154 GCA_013396655.1 Campylorhamphus procurvoides | reverse complement strand
GCTGAGCTGCAGGGATGCAGCTGCAGAAGGGAGTTTCTCCCTGGTTATTGTGGGCTGGGAGGTGAGCTGACTTGGGCCCAGATGTTGCAAGAGTCATGTTCCCAACTTGTTAGGTGAAAGGGTTTTTCACCTGGGAGGGATGGGTTGTCCCTTGTTTGCTTCGGTAAGACATAGCAGAGTGGCTCAGGGGGTTTGGCTAGAAACAGCTGGGAATTAAATGAAAGGGACACCTTTCAGATTTACTCTGCATGTTTTGAAGCGGTGGGGCTTGGAAAAGAGCTCACATGGTATTCCTGAGGCCGTGAGTTCATCCTAGCACCGGTCTTTTCTATCTGTTACTTATCAACACGTGTTGTACTCTTTTATACTTTATATACTCTTTTATGCTCCTTTATATTCTGTACCCCAAAACCCTATAAGTAAAGAACTCTTCTCTGCTTTACCCATATAAAGTTGTCTTGGAAAGGTTTTTTCCCCCTTCCTTAAGGCAACAGTTGAAACAGGAATGATGTGACCAATAGGAATATAACTATGTATCTATGTGGGAGTTTCAAAAAATGCTTTTCTGGTTTGTTTGAATTTTTACAAAACAGTACATACAAATTATTAATAAAATCATCACATACTGTTACATAATAACTAGTTTTATTACTAAACATTTCTCTTTTCCTTTCACACTAATAGCATGTTCTTTACAGCTACTTACTAATTAGCCATTCTTTGATCTCCAGGCTACAGTTTTTTTGTGCTACAAGAGGAAAAAATGCTGTTTGCTTCCTGCATGATCAAAATACACAACTTCAGATCTTCATGTATCATAGTTAGCCCCAGTTCAACTTAAGACCTTCCCAAGTACAGTTCAACCTGCTCGTTAAAAATCATGCAAAGCTTCTTTCGTCAGAACAATATTCAGACTCTGCCAGGAAGTCAAGGCAAAAGTAATGGAGATATTTTTATATATATTTTTTTCAAGAGACTAAGAGCTGTTTTGGTTATTTTTTCGAACAGCTGTCATTCTTATAATTTGGACTGCATTCTAGACAGATATTCTTGCTTCAGTTTCAAATCTTGAGTTCCATCTGCTGCTTTGTTTTCCCTATTCAGAAACAAAAGACCTGAAATGACAACTGAATAATGGAACACGGGAGTCATTTAAGTCATTAGCCTTCCTTTTGCTTCTTAGAAGCCTGTTCCTTTTTTTTTTTTCCTGCAAAAATATGATATGTGCCATTCTAATATGTTCCTTTTTTCTTGCCATTTCCTGATTTATCTTATTGGAGCTTATCATTACTTCCTTCTTGATTTTGCAAGACTGTGTATACAAAAGTGTAAAAGAAAGACTTGTATATCATGAAGAAATGCCCTCAGAATGAAAATATGCACATATATTCAACAGTGGCAGTCTACTAACACATACTGAATCTTGTCATGAGTTAACTTATTCAACTTTTGAGGGAAACAGATTGAAAGAAAAAAAATATTTAGGCCCAGGAGAAGTTGCTCCTATTTAGTTTCCCACTGATTCTGCAGTGGTATAAGATTACTAATCCATGAGGGACTGAGAAGGTACAATTAGGAGATTGAAAATCATTACCTTGTAAAATTCTTTCACTATGTCAGCCATATATTTTGCTTCGGTGGGAACCAAACTCACAAGAAGAGATTCTCTCAAACACTGAAAATAGAACTATCAAGAAAAAAAATCCCAGCATTTAAATTAAAAGTGCTAAAATTCATGATGGAAATACTGTGGAGACAAGGAAGGCTTTTCCACGTTTTCATATTCTATGACCTTGCTAATCTCACAAAGCACTGTGCAGCAGCATGGAAAATCACCTATAATTTCCCTAACAATGTGATGTACACTTCATAGAGTAGACAGTTGTTGACCTATTGTAATAATTGTTTGGTTTCCAATTACACAGCTTGAAAAACATCAAGCCCTTGTGAGAGTATGTAAATTTTATCAGTCAAATGCATATCATTACTTCATTATAGTTAAGCTATTCTAATAGAATTACATCAGAAATTAATTTTGTCCAAAGTATTATTTATCCTGTGTATTGTTCAGCAAAAGAAAATCAAAATACCAATTAGCTGTTTTGAAGTGAAACAACAAAGAATATAGTAAAGGGTATTCGGATTTTTCTCTTTTTTTAGCTTCGGATGCTAGTCAGATTCCAGAGCTCTCTAAAATGCTTGCATTTCAAGGAGACATTAATGGAGGGGTCTGGTGTGTTCAATGTGACCCTGCTTATGTAGACTATAAAAAGGCCTGTTACTCTGAATTCAGTAGGCAATACTTGGCTGATGGCTTTAGCACTGTAAGTGTTCAGCTCAAGGGCCACCCTTCTAAGTTTCCTTCTCTTCAATCACACAAACCTCCTTCACATGACATGCTTATCTAATTTCCAATACAGAAGCCACATCAGAGGCATTTCCCACAATATTTAACAACAAAAGGTAATGATGCCCAAACTACATCTGTATCTGCTGGAGGAACCACATAACAGGGCACAGATGATCAAGAAGCGGAAAAGGAGGGACGCTCCACTGGACCTTACACTTGCAAACAAAGAAAAACAGGTCAGAGATGTGAAGGCTGGGAACTGTCTTTGCTACAGTGGCCATGGGATGGTGGAGCTCAGGATTGTGAGGGATGAGAACAAAGCAAATAGTAGCACAACACGATCATCTTCAGGAGCTGGAAAGCAGTTAAATGAAAAAGGTTTGGAGCTCCTTGTGGAGACCCAGTTGAACACAAGCCAGCAATGCACCCTTGCAGAAAACAAGGCAAACAGCTTCCCGGGCTGCATGAGGCAGGGCACTGCCAGCAAGTAATGAGGAGATTAAGGAACCTGGAGCCAGACTCTTCTCAGTGGTATCCAGTGGGAGGACAGTATGCAAGGGGAACAAATTAAAAAATAAATTATATATGAACTCCAAATACTTTCTTACTGTGAGGGTGGTCAAACACTGGAATGGGACAGGCTGTCCAGAGAAGTTTTGGAGTCTCTGTCTTTGGAGATATTAAAAAATTGGCTGGAAATGTGCCAAGCAATTTGCTCTAGTTGATCCTGCTTTGAGAACAGGCTGGAGGGGATAGTAGACTAAATGATCTTCAGACATTCCCTTCAACCTCAGTTGTTGCACAATTCTATACATAATTTAGTTTTTTTCTGAATTACTTGTTTATATTCATAACAAGCAAGCAATTCCATTTTCTGAATATCCTTTATCTTCTTCTCTCATTCACACCATGCTTGAAGTTCTCATACCTGGCTTTAAGAAACATCTCTTTTTTACATCAGCTTTCCTTGTGACTCTTCTCTGCTGCTTGCCCTTCTTTTAATCAACTACCCATAATATTCCACCTTCATTTTCATGCCTTCTCCCTACATACTAATAACTATATTCTAGCTCCAGAGAACATCTTAGTTCTTTAACCTGATACATATTAAATTATTAGGAAAACACTCGGGAGTAAAGTTTTCATCTGCATTTCTCTCTCTGCTATTATATCCTTAGCTACCATCTTGCTACAAGCTCTTTCACGAAAAGTTCCACTAAAACGGACTAGGTATCCTTCAGCAGCAGAGAACTGCACAACAATGAATTAAAATACCCAGAAAGCTAATTAAAATACCACAAAGCTTTCTATTTTGGAATTTTAAAAAAGAAAATTATTTTTTAAGAGGTAGAAATACTCAACAGAGAAGTTTGATCACTTTATACCATCAATGACAAGATGCAGCAATAAATATGAAGGACTTTGGTTAACTTGCCTCTTCTCGTTCAGTCAGTCTAGTGCACATTCAAGCAGTCACATAGTGCTTGTTTTTTAGCAAAGGGCAATACAAACAGACTTCTTATTACAGGCAGAGTACTAACTCATTTCTCATTCTGACTACTCATCACGCTACAAAGAGTTTCTCTGACATTCTCAAGATGCAGATTCAGCCTAAAACCACCACCAAAACTTCTTTTGTTATTTTGTAGCACTCTCTGCTCTCATCATCCTTCACACTAAGTGTACTTCCTCAATATAGAGCAGTAAAAATTGCTAGTTACAGAGTAAAGAACTCTTCTAAAAGACAGGACTAAAAGAATTGCTGAGCATTTGGTGAAATAAAAAAATTATCAACCAGGAAAAAAATAAAAATACCCACAAACATGAAGATAAGATAAACTTAGAGGACATTTCTTATTTCTCAGTTAAGTAATATGAAGAAGGGAAGTGTTGACCTGTTGTATCAGAATGATTCTGAAAGTGGGAAATTGCAAAGATGTGCACACAAAGATATTCCCCAAAATTTTTGGAGTGTTTTCAAAAAACTTTTGTAAGTGCTAAAAATGTAACATGTCACTATTAATATGTTCAGATCCACTTTAAACAAGTTGAAATAAGCCATAAAAACAATAAGAAAAGTGTGATAAAGCTCTTGCATCAACATGTGCCTTCCTTCTATGATGGCCCTCATGTTGTCAACCTAATATTGGTGATTGACAAAGTTCTCTGAAGAAACCCAGTTCACTAAGGACTGGACAGAGGGAAAGTGATTCACAGAGTAAATTACAATCTGCATGAAGGTTTTAAAGAACATTTAGATAAAATAAAAGTAAAGGAAAGAGAAAACAAGTCACTAATATTATGTCAGCAGGTCAGCAGTCTCAGATCAAGGTGCTGTGTGAAATGCACTTTTGTCCCCTTCTACAAGGTGACTGTGACTGATAAAAAATCATATAAGGAGACATTATCAGAAACTTGAGGACAGAGATGTCTGTATACAGGAGGATAACTACATCTCTAAAGCAAAAGAAAAAAAAAAGTAACTTTGTGCTGGCAACATTTAATGGACAGAAAAGTAGAGATTAATTGTAACAGTCAAATTCAAGTGCACAGACAGATACATATACAATTAAAAACTTTTTTACAACTGCACTGGCCATAGGTGGAATTCAATAGATGTTGTTTATTTCTGAAGTTCTCATAGAGATATACACCAAACAAAAGGGACAGAAAATCACTATATGGTCAATAGTGAAAATATTGCAGTCACTTGAGTGGTTTCTGGGCATTTGTCTAACATACAGAAATAAAAAGATACATCTACATGCTATGTAGATGAGCAAAGGGCAGATTTTTATGCTAATAATGAGACAAATCAATTTGAAATATGAGGTAATCTGCTAGGTTTAAAATATTTCTTTGCCTTATGTAAATAAACTGTGAGTCCTTGATAAAAAGCAAAATTAAGAGAAAAATTCTTCCTGCCACCATTGTATGAATTATAGCCAGAATGAGAAGCAAAGATTTGTTAGTGGGGAGAATGCAATTTTTATGAAAAAGAACACACCTATGTAAGTGCTTTACTTAGTCAAATGAAAGAAATCTTGCACTTGCCCTTTGTATACATGTAGGTTTATTTTTAGAGAAAAAATTATAAAGTATGACTCTGAATAAGATTATTCAATAAATGTCTTAAGTTTAGCTACATAATCACATTATGCCAAATATTGCAGGACACAAACTATTTCAAGGAACAGCAAATTTTCTTTTGGTATTTTTCAGGAGCAATTTGTAAGTCATGACATGCTGGCAAACAAATCTTCCCAACAAGCTATTGGCATAAACCCACTGTGATTCTGTCCTAATGACTCATTCCACTGTTATTTTGTGTCAAACCAAGATCCTTTTCTCATACTAAATAATATCTTATTCATTTTAAGAGGGTAAGATATTCCCCTGAATAGGGCTAATTTTCAGTAACATATAAGTCAATACGACAAACATAGAAGAATTTGTTCTTAAATAATTATCACATAGGGGCCTATTGACTATATGACATTGAAATATGAAGGCACATAACTAGGCATATTTACCTCATACTTTGGTAGGTCTAAAGATAACCATTGTTAAATTACATGATCAAAAAATGTCACCTCTTCATATTTGAAAACCAGGCCAAGAAATGTTGTAAAGTTAATAAACTGTCACGCTCATTCTTCTATTCCATATAAAAGAAGCTCAAAGGAAAATACCTTTGCAAGAAAATATGCAATTAAACAGGACAGAAAAATAATAATAGGAAAAACAGCTTCTTCAGAAAAGTATCTAAGCAACCTTTTCTTCTTGTTTAAATATTCAGATATTTCTGTGTCAGAGCCTAACGTCTAGTTCATAGTCTCAAAAAAAAGAAAAAAAACTATTCAGCAGAAAAAGTAGCTTTCTCCTTTTCTGCTTGAACTGCACTATTAAGTAGAATGAATGAATGATTTAAATAGAAGTTCTCAAGTAGACACAATATGTTTTGATTTGTACCTTCAGTAGTACCACTGAAGCCAATTAACCCAGGTTCTGGCTTTTACCTGCAATGTACAAAAAATATGAGATTCAAGAGATCATATAATGAATAAAGGGTATCTACTCTGAACAAAGCTGGCTGAAAATGCAGAACTGCTTTTTCACAAAACACTCATGTTTGTTCAGAATTTGATTTTAATCCAACTTGAAACTTTTTTTCCCTCTGAATAATTTTCCAGTGAAACAGAAATTTTGAGAACAGGCTTTTTAAGAAACAAAAGACTGTCCGTGTCTGCCTTTCTTTCAATTCTCACATTTGAACAGTTCATATCTCCTCAGGTAGTGATGGTATCAAAAGACAGTAGGCTCTTTAACAGTAGAAAGGGTCGAGATGCTAGAAATAGCCATCCCGCTCCAGCACCATATAGGACTAAAATACTAATTTTGATAAGAAATAAAAGATTTTCAATCTTAATTTAGTTTCACATCAAATTCTACTACTGTTGGTAGAAAATTCTGCTGATAGTAGTATAACTCATACAGTCCAACCTCAGTTCTGGTAGGTCAGCAACCCACCACGACAACAAAGTTTCTGTGGAAGCTTCCAACATCCCCAGTCAGGACCTATGCTAAAGGAGCACAAGAACACAGTTTGTATCTGTAAAAGTGACAATGCAACTTATTTTGTGGGACTGAAAGAAGGCAAAATACCTTGCAGGAGAAATACTAAGGTTGAAGCTCTGAGGTAACTATGAAAACCACTTTAGTACCACCAAGCTCTTGGCAATACTGGACCAGACATGCCAGATGGAGCCTGTATGTCTATCAGCCCTCTGCTGATATACTCATGGATGTTAAGGATGCAACAACTACAGTAGGAACCTATCATTCTACCTCCACAATATGACAGGAACAATATGGATTTATACCAGTTGAGAGTCTGACCTACCAGCAGAACCCTCCATGAAAGGGATGGAAAAAACCATGCAAAAATCCCTATACCAAGACAGCCACAACATCCACCTCCATGTGTGCAATCTGGCGGCTGTGCTAAGAGGCTCCTCTGAATCCATTTCTGAAAAGAAACATGCTGGGATTTCCACTATGGACCCAAAGGAGATTCAGTCAAATATTTATCCTTTGACCTTTTGCATTGAAAAGGGTAATTGAAAAAAACAACAGCAACAAAAACCTGAGTGTGCACATCCCTACAGCACCTTCGATATATTACTTCATTAGAAATGCAGAAAAGTACCTAGGAAATCCTGGGCCAGCTGGCACCACAGTTATTAAGAAAAAAAATCCCAATGTCTGCAAAGAGCCTTCTTTACTAACAATACTTTCTATTATAAAATCCCTTTCTTCAATCAGAATGTTGCAAGTAATGGCACAGGACACCTATTTTGATTCATTTATTGAACGCTTTGCTCTTCTGATTTATTAATAGGGGACTTCCCCAGGTTGGTGGGGCTTACTACAATCCTGTTTAATTCTTCTTCATTTTTCATTATTATGTCATTACACACTTTAAGCCACTAATTATTCCTGCTTTCTGAACTCCAGGCAACTTAGTCCAAAGATCCAGCACAGGAAGAAACTCTAGATAAGAAGAATAAAAAGTTTCAAAATTCTAAATATGCTTTAACTGGAGAATGGGTAAATATTATTATATTACTGGACAGTAATACTCTTTATATACATACCCTCCCACACATTTATGTTACTCAAAGCTTTCAGGCTAAGCTGAGGACAGGTGGCAGTCCGAGCATGAGAGGACCACATGCTGTGGATATTTATGAATTTCTTTCAGGCCCAAATGAAAGTTTTATAACCTTAGGTTGACTTACTCTCCTCTTCAGTTAAAGAAAAATATTTCAGCTCACACAAACAGCTCAGCAAGATACAGAAACAGCAAGAGCCAAATGAGTGGAGGGATTTAGAGCTTTTCCAAGGTTTACTTTCAGTTCAACCATTTTCAGTTACTAATTAGGCAATGCAGCAAATCTCTGTCTTTTAGAATCCAGCATGCATTACTCAAAAGCAGGTGAGAAAGGAAGACTGGGGCAGTAAAGTATATTCCAAAGTTTATTTTTACTTCCATGAGGGACTTCAGTGAACTGTAACAAAACTGCAGTTCTGACTATGGCTAACAAGCTGTCCATGCTGCCCTAAAAACTTGGGGTAGTGTCACACCTGTAGAATAGAGCATTTTGATGTTTGCAGTGCCTTACTGGCTTTAGACATTTTATGTCTTTCCCCTTTGTTAATGTTTCCAGTTTAACATGGAAAGAAAGCAGAATACAGCGATTTGCCTAAAGTAGCAGATTATTCTTAGTAAATTGCAAGTTTTAGTTGTGGATTAAATGAACAGAGCTTTGGCTTTCCTTCATTCAGCTGGACTTTTGTAAAGCTTCAAACCCATGAATTCAAACCTTAGATGGAAGAAAAGAAACATGATTTTTGCTCATAATACTCTCCTTTATACCATGCCTAAGAAACAAAAATGACAAAGTCAGTATGACAAAGTCTTTGTCTCTAAATGACCTGCAATAAGTATGGGATATACAGTCTCTCTCATGGTACTAATAACTCACATTTATTGATGACCGCTGGTCTCACAGTGAGTGTGATAAAGATTATGATGTGGAAATCTAGACATAAAAAATGTCTGGACAAACAGAATGTGTATCAGAAAGGTAGCACTGTGATAGTCAAAAGAGTTTTAGTTTACTGCAGGACTTTAGAGAGCAACAAAGTCTTTACATCTATCCACTTTATCTTCCTTTTTAAGTACCTCAGGCTGGTTTTTATCATCAGGATAAAAAGAATCTCAGCAGTCTTCAGGTGACTACAGTAACCTGGACTGGGAATTAAATGAAGGACTTTGAGGTGAAAGATTCTCTTTTTCATTACCAACCACATGAGTCATAACTCATTTATCCCACCCTTAAAATCAATCACATTTCCAAAAGTGTGCCTTGACATCTCTTCTCTTTTCTCTCACTTATGACAAATGGAAAAAATTGTACAACATGTATTTCTACTCTGACTGACAGTTTATACAAATTATTTCTTTATGTCTTTGTAGTTTTACATTCAATATTGCAAATGCTTGAAATTGCATATTGTTGTATTGAAATTCCATTAGGATTCCTGAGTCTGTCAGAATAATAATATATTTGAGTTTTTGAAATTCATACATACTTCATTTCATTTACAATGCTTATGTTAAAAAGTCTATTTTTTTCTCTTTTTAAACCAGATACAGAAGAAATTCTAATTGTGTGACACAAAAGCATGAAAAATTACTATTTTCTATCGATATTTGAAATAGTCTTTCAGGGAGGACTTCAGCATATGTACTAAAAAAATATGTACCCATCCGAAGGTCTTTCAATAACCTCCCTAGTTCACATGACACACCCAGGATTCCCTACCAACTTAGATGCCATTCATGTGGTCCCTTCGATAAAGCCACAGGAGATACTCCCTACTGACCTAAGAAATGAGGAAAATGGGACCATATGACTTCAAAGGACTGCAGAGAGAAGAGGAATCAAAATTGTACAGTAATGTTTGATAATCTGCATATCAGTAGTAGAATATTGTTTTACTCATGCTCCCAATGTTAGAGTTAGTTATACTAGCAAATAGTGAAACAGGTCATTCAGCCCTTTCCACTCATTACTGGATGATATTGCAGCAAATACTTACGAGGTCATTTAAAGCTTTCAAGGTCATACACTGCCATCAGTCTGAACACTGAACTTTCATGCATTAAGTGTCAGAATGTACCAGATGCTTCTAGTCAGGAGTTGAAAACCCTATTTTGTAATTGTATCAACAGGTAGTTGGCATACACGTTATGAACAGCAAATATGCAGGCTTTGAGAGAAAGGGCTTTTCATAACAGGCATAATATATGGACATAATATATAGACATAACACGTACCAGGAGTAGATCAGGAATTAAAACTGTTATAAATCTGAATTCCTATCAGCACGGAATAGAATATCTGAATTATGCATAATGTGGGCTAAAGGAAAACAGAGCAGTGCACATGCACACACTAAATTACAGGATGAATATCAGAGTCCATCATATTTCATCTTCTACCTCCCCTTCATTAATAAACCCTGCCAAGGAAATAAGCCTCAACAAGTTTTTCTCCTGCTTTGTCAGTTCCTCTTGCTCTTTGCACCTTACATATCATCCTGATTTACTAGTCTTCTCATAGCCCATCACTCCGGAAGACTAATTTTTCCACAATGCCCCAAAGAAGCAAACAAATAGCACATATTAAATTCCATGACAAATTCTTCCTCAGTCATCCTGCCATCCCCTGTGTTCCTTTAGATTTTGAATAGCAGTGGTTGAGGATTTGGTTTGCCTGCTTGTACAGAGCAAACATGCACAGTGACAATTAAGAAAGACTTAATTATCACAATAAACAGTTCCTTGAGTTAGCCAGAGGCTATTGCTAAGGTCACGATATATAGCACAATATCCATAAGCTCATAGAGAGAGAATTCATCTATAAATTCAATGGAAGACAAGGCCAGCATCAAAATAATTGTTTACAGAGTAAAAAGAAAAGGCAGGCACGTGGTTGCACAAAGCAGAAGCTGAGCCTCCACTGTGGCAAAGTAGGCACTTGGCACAGCCAGGGCAGGGAGAAGGCTGGCCCTAGGCCTTGAATGTAGCTGAGATTACCCCACAGGAAACTGTCTTCTCCTCCACTTTTGGCCAGATGCTTGCAAAAATCATTTTCATGAAAGTGAAGGGACAAAGATAAGAGAGACTAAGGCCAAGGGGAGAGAGTTCATCTTGCTACAGGAGGCTTGGATGTTCAAGGAAACTGAAACATTAAATTCACCATTTTCTCTTCTGCCTTCCCCACCAACTCACCATACCAAATGGATTGTGAAGTCAGGACAGGTATTTTTCACAGTTTAAGTAGTTGTTATGCTCTGTATGTGCGCCTCCTCATTGCTCCCATGGATATCCTTTCAGCTATATGTCACCTGCAGGCAGAATACACCCGAACAACGTAGCTGTGACCTCCAGCCTCTCCCTGGATGGTACAGGCTCTGGCACCAATGGCCTCATTCATGCTTACCCATTTATGCCTAAATATTTACAATGTTAAAATAAACCTGTTTCGATTTTGGACATACGTTGTACCTTGAACTAATATAGAAATGATAGTTTTGGATTATATGGGTGAACAATTGGGCATTATTCCAACTGTCTTCTGGTTAAAAGAGATTTTGGTGTATAAGAAATTTCCTTTTTAATCTAGCTTTTTGCCTGTCCTCAGGGCCTTTGTCATTATTGATTAGATGCAAAATTATATCCTAACCTGACTAAATCAAATTTCCTTTCATATGACAGTTCTTTGGTCTCGGCTTCTCGTGCTACTTTATTTCTCATTGTGGAAATGATATTAAAATTTTAATTTTCCTTTTCAGGTAAAAAGAAAAATCAGGATATCATCCTGTAACAAATTTACATCTATCAGTCATAGTGATAGAACAAAAATAAACCTGTCTTCATATAACAAATGAGAATTGTTTCATGGTTTTGATTATAAAGATAGTATCACATCTTGCATAAAAAATACTGACATGCCTTGCCACTTCTTTAAGTTCTTTACTTAAAGAACTTCTGTTTGGAAATTCCTGCTATTTAAAGGGAAGCTGTATACTATTGACAAGAAGAACCTTATCCCAGAATAGTGCAGCATTACACCACTGCATTGCCCCCACAATATCCAACTTTGCAAGTGGTCAAAGTAAAATAGATTTTACAGAAATAGATTTTCATCTAATACAACTCTGTTCTACATAACTGTTTAGCCTTGTTTATCGTGCTGACTGATATAAACATGGCAAGCAATGCATGGCAAAGACCAACAACACAGAAGATTTCAGGTCAAATATTCAATGATGTATTGAACAAAGACTCTCAAAGTCAGTTGTTAGCAGAACAGCTAAGTTGTGTTTAGCTGGAAAAGAAGGAACAAGCTAAGAGAACAAAGTATTTTTAATTGAAATTCCAAAGTTAAATTTAGGTAAAATTTCTCACATGATACCATTGCATACAGCCTTACATACTCTGCCTGTTATCATCCAAGTAGTGCAAAATCGTGTGCCTCCTCTGAGACAGAGTTTTGGGCAAAACAAAACCCATAAGAAATGAGAAGAAAATTTGGCCTCTGCTCTGAGAAAAGTCAATTTTAGAGCAGAGATGGGTTTTAGTCATGAGCATGTCTACTGAAGAGCTGTACTACTGTCTTTTTTGACCATATTGTTCAGCTACAAGTGCGTTAAACAACTAGAGACTGTGTTGATTTCTTCACCAAACCCACATAAAAGCCTCAACAGCAACTAAATTATGGAGGGATAAATATTATTTTTACATTCCAGTGAAACCTGGAGAAAGAACAAAATAAAGTTAGGGCTTTAAGAAAAAATCTAAAGCAAAATATCAAGGAAGCAGAGAAACAATAACATTGTAAACAAGGAATCAGAAACCACTCTGCATAGCAAGCCATCCTGACTACAATGTGAGTCATACTTGAAAGTAGAAAAATTGCTGTACCTTTTCTACACAAAATGAACAATCTATTCGCTTTTTAAAATCCCATGACCAGAAACACGATGTCAAAACAGAAGGAGTTCAGACATTTCCGTTCCTCCATTTCAGTTTTAATAGATGCCATATCCCCAAGAAACAGGAGACAAAAAGGTCAGCTGAGCTAAGCTGCATGAGGGAAAGAGTAGCTAATGGAGAGAAAAGGAGGGGAGTGACGAGGAGAGAGATGCACTATAAAGGTAGTGCCTTGGGAACACAGAAACCTACTTTTTATTTCTTGTGTTTTCTCCCTGGTCCATTGTACAAATATCAGCAAGTCACTGAATTGCTTTGCACATCTGAGATAAGTTGTGCTTCTCACAAACTGGGGAGAGGAAAGATGCACAGCCAGAACAGAATAGCTCTCATGGCATTGCTGTAACAAGATTTTTCATACCACCAGCAAATAGTCCCAGCAGAACATACTTTTTACTGTTGGGGCTGAATTATTTATTTTGTTGATGCATGTAAAAGCCACCATTGAGGCTTGCTTAGTTCCCCAGTAGAAAGCAAAGCATACATACCATGGAAAGGTAACCACTGCCCCAAGGAGGTGTCAATCCATTTGCAATGTGGGGAGTAGCAGATGGAAGCCTCCAAAAACCTGTGGGGCAGCACAAGGTGAGCACAAAGCAATTATAGTTAGTGTCACTGGCTGGGGGTCACTTGTCACCACCTGCTAAATCTTCACAGATTGTTTCTCAGTCAAAAGTCCATCTATTACTACAAAGTTAGCTACAAACTTGACAGGAGATATAACTCCTTTGCTCAGGGAGACTGATATAAAACCTAGCCTATTCCACAGGGCCACTTCGATTCCTGTAGGATTTACACCAATAAGCATCCAGTGCTTGCTTTCAGAGCCATTCTCAGGAAGATATTGTTCCAGAAAGAAACCAATCTGATGAAAATGAAACTCTGCACAAACATGAATTCCATTTTGTTGAGTTCTTTCCTGTCTGTGTCCACAGCAGGGTTAGAGACAAATTACCCTGTACAGCTATTATGATAAAAATGAAAATTATTCCTGCACATGAAAATTTGTGTAGCACAGGCTACAGACTTTTCAATTAGTCTTCAAGGCCCATGGGCATGCATTTGCAATCAAGTTACCAGTAATCATGGGTGGGGTGACCTGTTCCACCTTTTATAACTAACAAACTATCCACTGGTGTAGGAATGTGAGCCTGATGTACCGCATGCCTATTAAGTGTGATACCTCCTGGACTATGGTGCCTGTCTCACATGCTTTAACAGTAAAATGAAAATCTTTTGGCTAAAGACAGTGAGGAAGTGAGTCTCCTATTGTCTTTGGGATATTGGAAATCCCTGTCCTTGTTTCTGGCTTTGGTCAATCTTTAAATTATTGATCCAAAAATAGATAATTCTAAATAGAAACTGAAGGAGATGATTCACACTTGCTCCTAGTTCAGTGAGTGAGTAGGTATTATCTGAGTCCTGTATTTCTGCTATATATGCTTTTGTAGCTACACACTACTAATTCCAAGGGGAAAGGACATGCCTCTTTCCCTAAGAGGCATGCAAGATAGAAGAAATATTAAAAGAAAAAAATGCTGAAAGACTTCTTAGAGAGTACTTAACACATTAAAAGTGTCTTTTCATCCAACTCCAATTTTGGTTAACTTGTGGTCTAATTTTCAGAAGTATTCAGAAGTGTCACCTACCATCCATATCAGTATAAAGTGAACTTGAAATGAAGATGAGGTCATTAGGTTTAGGTTTTCTTCCAAATTCAGCAAAGCATAATGCTTAGCTTTGCTTTGTCTGGCTGCTTGGTTTTCAGGGGAGGCAGAAGGTTATGTTTGGTTTTGTTGGGGTTTTACTAATTACCTGAAGAATAATAAATACTTTTAATCAGCTAGTCATGGAAATGTAAAATTTTAAATACTTAATCTTCCTAGCCCTGTTGGTGACCAGTAAAGGAGGTACATAAAAATGCTCCTGTGAATAAATAAAAGGATAACTAAGTTTTGCCAAATGAAGAAAAACTTAGTCTTGTAAATGCTTAAAATCTTACACATCATTCAGAAAAGGAGTTTCCCACACTCTTCCCTGTTATTCTAACAGTAGAGATCTAATTCAACATTGAGTTCAGGAGCAAGGAAATAAAAAAAGACTACTAAAGAACATAATGAAGTTGGCAAAAGTTTTTACGAACAGGGGAATATAAGTGTCAGTGAAAGCAAAACTATTTGTTTCTAGTGTTCACAAGCAAGTATAAAATCTGGAGGCAACAATATAATTTGAATCTTTCACTGCAACAAGAGAAGAACGTGTTAAGTAACACATTTTCTGCATAATGGTTACTAGTCCAAATTTTTAGTATGAACACAGTAACTTCTATAAGTGTGGGAGTTTTTAACAATATCTCCCTAAACTTTTTCCTCCTTAGAGCTATTTAATACCATAGTACAGCTGTTTCGGGGGTTTTTTTAAGAATCTTTTTCAAAGTTGCTAATAGTAGATTATTAAAAAGTATAATTCATTGACTAATCTCATCTGCTTTTTTCTTTTTCCAAAAAATATGTGTAATTTTACAAATTCACTTCTAAAGCAAAATAGCTTAGTGTATCATTTATGTGAAAATATTACAAATTCTTATATTATTATATTTACATCTTAGTCCTTGCAATGTTATTCACATATGCTGTTTGTGCTTTCATATTACTCATTAAAATAAGAGTATTGGATCTCCTGACATGATGACTAATTGCAGTTCTTACATGTTCCAGCAGGGACACATTACTGGACGGGAAAAATAGTATTCACATAAAAATGAGTGCCTCTTCATTGATGAAATGTTCCCCATACTTTCAGGTTAACTTAGTCAATGTTCATTAATATTTTAATAAATTCAAATGACTCTTCATCCATTCAAAATTTATGAACAATGACTGAGTGCAGCATTTGAAAACTCATCGAATGGATTTTGCTGTTTCTATTTATAAAAGTATTCATGGATAATGGTTCTGGATATAATTACCATCTCCAGCTCTCCCTGGGTGAAGATAGGTTTTGAAAAAGCATGTTTTTACTGCAACCTCTGTAGGCACAGATGAAACTTAGACAAAAGAGGATCTAAGCACCAAAGGTGATAGCTACAGACAAAAGTAAGGGTAAGCACTAAAAGAGGAGAATCCTGAGAATTATTCTAATGAGTTAAATATGCTTTTCTTGTAACTAAGTATGTGCAGGCATGCAATGAAGATTGTCCTGCATGAAGACAGAAGATGAAGTTATCTAATATCAGTTTGGGCATGTTTCAAAACTCAAGGAAGAAAACAGTATTAGCTGTGGGATTAGTATCAGGACACTTACTGATAAAGATGACAGGCTCTGCCAAACTTGGCACTGACGAGCTATGTCTCACTTGTGCCATTATTATCTTGGCACTCCCACCTTTTTGCCCCTTAAGAAGCCTGAAAAGCCCCTCAGTGCTCCATTTTAGCATGTCTTCATTCCAGTAATTCCAGAAATACTGTCTTCAAATTCTAAATAAATTTAATCAAAACCAGTAGGAAGCTTCCTTTAATTTGAGTAAGAACCAATCAGCCTTTTCACTGGGAGATGCTTGAGGCAAGAACTTAGCATTTCTTCACATACTAATTGTATAATAATTAATGAAAATACATTAGATCAAATTTAACTTAGAGAAAACCACTCTCTTGAATTATAACTGTTGAAACATAGCCAGAGGACCACTTTCAGCAGCCTGCTCAGCTCTGCAGTGCTGATTAAATTATGATGTTTAGACGTGGTCTATGACAGAGATACCTGCTGTAACTTGCAAGCCACACTAGCCCTCAGGTAGATGAGCTGATGTGTCAATAGTCAGAAAGAGAGAAATTAATGAATATGGCTTATCTTTTAGAGGTTTGTGTAAACTGTTAATTTGGACCCAAGAAAATTCATATCTGTGATTTAAGTCTGAAGTTTAGATTTTAGACAAATTTTGTCAAAACTCATCTCTACACAGTTTTTCTACATTAAAACACTACTGTAAATGATTCTGCAGATTCTCAATGATTTGGACATAAAGTCCATCCGTCCACCTAACTAACTCAACAAGTATTGGAGCCTTTCATTCCTAAAGTTTCTTCCAATGTACAACTCTGGAGATAGAGCAAACAGACACAGAAGCTATTAAATAAAATTCAGGGTTACAATCTCATCATGTTAACAAAATTAAATAAAGATTGTACACAGAAAAAAAAATCCACTGAGCACTAACTTTAATATATATTATATATTTTTCAGGCCTCAGGAAATTTAATCTAAAAAGCAGAAAAAAAAATTCTTTCCTATAACTGATAAGGTGGTTTGTTTCTTTTAAATTCACTAATGAAAACAGGCAATCCTGCGTTTTGTTTCATAGTGCTTCCCTAAAGTCAAAGATAAACTTCACTCTTATCTTTTGTTGTTCCTAGAATGATTGCTCTGTTCATTACATTGTTTGATGTTGCCATCTCAGCTTTCCAGTGCCTGATTTGTTCACTCCATTCTCAAAGTTATTAGGCTCTGCATTCCAAAAACAAGCTGATTTTGTCTTTTAAAGGCCAGTGTCACCTTTGTGTATTATGGATTTACAGTTCAAAATGCTAATAGATCATGGAAACAGTAACATGAAAGGTTAAATTATGAAAATGTATTTCACTTGCATAAAAAGGAAACAAGTGATAGTACCATAAAAGTAAATATAGATCATTACTGCACAAAGATCATAGTAAGTACCCACAAGGCACCTAAGTTACAACCCTCAAGTTCACAGAATGCTGAGAAACAAGAATCGAATGTGTGGATTATGAGACAGAGAGTGCTGCCCACACTCCACTTTCCCAGTGTGCACCCATCCAACTGTGCACTGAATTCACATCCAAGGAGAGAGTGACGATGACTATGTATCACCCACCTCACCTGTGCATATGGATCCTGGGCCACAGACACAACAGGAACTGCAACCACTCCACCTTTCAACCCAGTGCCTAGGCTGGTGCTCTTCTTATGTCTTGGGGACACCACAGGTCAATATAAACAAAACTGTGTCTACTGATCTACTTTATCTTTTCTCAGGACAGTCTGGGATGGAGGGAAGGAGCTCAGATCCTTTTCTTTTAAGAAGGTCTTGGTTCCAGACCACCCTTCCATCTTTATCCAGGACACCCAACCAGAAAAGCTTCCAAAGCATTATGCACTTTGCATACTTTCCCAGAGGCTGGGTCTATCAGGTCTCCATAAAGCTGTAGCACTGTTACTTGCCCCAGGTGTTCTCTGATAATTTTTCCCCTATTATTAAATCATGTTGTCAGTTTGTACTTTACACTCTGATTTCTCAGCACTAATGCATATGGTAACTTTGCTCACCAAGAATATCTTGTTCTGCAGGTTGACAATGTCATAACACAGGTTATGCTTCAAATCAGATGACCTACATAAACTAAGGAATTAGAATGCTCTTTCTACCATTTTGAGTGATCAGTCCTCTCCACAAACAAATAAAATACACTGCCTTTTTCTTTTCCTAAATATTCTGTGAATCCCAAACCACCATTTCCCAGGAAAAGTTCATATGTGACAAGTAGAAAATTTATGGTATTCAGCTATATTTTCATTCCAACTTTCAAAACTGGGGCCATTGTAAATTTTCTTCTTGAAACCACTCCTCCAGACATCCTCTGCAATGCTAAAAATAATAATAATAAAAATCATTAAATTCTTTCATAAGGAGATATTTTTTAAAAGAAAATTGTTGGTAAAATAAATAAAGATAACTGCTTTTCTTCTGTGTCTCTAAATAAAAAACACCAGAAATAACAAGCAATGTTGTGATTGACTTTCACAGTGTAATCTTTATGGAATGGCTAAACTTCAATTTCATATGAAATAACATACAATACACACAATAGCCTGGCAGAATGCCACTAGCTTTGTCTTTTTCAATGTCCACCAAAGATCCTACAAGATTTTGAGTTCCCCAGACCTAAGGTTTTAGAGGTCAGTGACCAATATTCATGTTGCCTTCAAAAGGTAAAGGAGCTTGGCCGCTGCATGTGGGACTTGTTGCAACAGCTAATCATCTTTGGTCTCTGTGCACACAGGATGCCAGTCTACTGCTTGGCTGCGCAGATGAAATCAATGCAAAAAGAAGGCCAGCACATAGTTATACAACATTTGGCATGCCAAAGGGTGATTATCAAGGGGTTCTCCACTACCATTTCAACCTTGTTCATATGAACATGCCATCACAAACCCTACTGCCACTTGAATAAACAAGCTGATACTTACACAACTGCTGAGAGCTGCTGACTCACAACCAATGCCACAATCATCTCAACTATGAATATGGGCTGATCACACAGGACTAGCTTTAGGCTGTGGGTGTGCAGGTATGTAAGACACCCTCAGTCCTTTTCTTGTGTACTAGCTGATGCTGCTTTAACACATCACAAGACCATTCAGTTTAGTGAGCTGGCATCAAACTACGATTTTTTTTTCATTATTTGGAGTTAATTTTGTGCCTCATCAGTGAGCTGAACTTAGTTCCTCTTGCTAGATGAGAAGGACAAGTCTGTGTTGCTCCTACCAAAAATGGGTAGACTCCATTCACCTTTGTTTACCTCATCCATCTTGTAGTTCTACAGAACATAAGTGGAAAGAAAGGCACCTTTCAACCCAAACCATATGCAGATGTCAAGGTGGGCACACCTAGGAAATTAAAGAGAGGAACTGAAAATTGAGTTGTAGGTCAGTTTAAGAGAATGATACTTGAAAATCTCACTTCGAAATGCTGTGATAAATTCTTGTCAAAGGAAAACTTACAAGCAACCAACATCTTGCTTATCTGTGCTTTATTAAACACTGTAAACTTCAGAAAGAGGTCAATGGCCTGGAGCTGACATTTATCCAAACTTGGAATTATCCATTCGGTAATTCCAGCAACTGGAAGTATGCACTTTTACAGAAATGGAAGCAATTTTACTCAGGTTTGCAATGCTCATGCTGCACACTTGCATGCACCTTTAAGGGTCCTATTCCCAGTCATGAACTCTGTCTTCCAGAAAGAAGCAGAGGCAGCATAAAAGCATAAAGTCTGAAACTATTCTGACAAGGTATCAAGTATCATGTTAATATGCAGTGTCTGTCACAGATTAATTTTAATGCACGAGCCCTTAGGTCACATCAACATCACAGAGTTTTCTGGGTCACCAAATTAAAAGGCATGGCATCATCTTCTTTTGGCACAGAAGAAGTTCATTAAAAATATTTGTAGAGATGTAGGAAAGTAATCTTGGTCAGGCACATGCTTTGAAAATTCTTCTTCAAATTCTGCTGTCTTGAATAGAAACTCGAAGAGAAACAAGGTCTTCTGGGAAGAAAAGTCAAACTTCCAAATTAAACTAGACAAAAGTTCTCAGCTGAACTTTGTTCTCAAGAGGCAAAGTACAACCTTTGTGAATGCATAAGTTTCTGACATATCATGTACAGACAATAAATGATGATTTTTCGATGGGTTTCTGAATCCACTCTACCTGTGATTTATGAACAATGTATGTGGACTTTCAAGAATGATTAAATTTTCTCTCCAAATAGTGCTCTATTCCAAGTGTCAATTTTGATGAATAGTCTGTCAAGTCAGGACATAGACAAAGGGCTGAAATAAAGCTATCATCACATGGTATTTGTCATTAAGAAAACCATTTGTACTTTTTTGAGCATCACATTCATCTGTTCCTATTTGTTACTAAACCTACACAAAACTATTGGAGTTTCTTGCATTATCTAAGCGAATTCCTTGTCAACTATAATCACAAAGGTTATATTTGGCAGAAAACAATAATTCACTCTTTTTTATGAAAGTTGTTTCAAATATTTTTAAACATCTGAAACAAGATAATTAGAGATCTAAGTCACTGCTACTGTCAGTCTTCACAATAATCGCAAACAACATTAGCAGAAAACAAATGAGACTCCAGTGTCAAGTTACCCGAATACGTAAAATGTTGTAGCTGAGAGGAAAAAAAACCAAACAAACAACAAAAAACCTAAGAAAACCCAATCAATACAACACAAGAAAATAATGATTTCAAGTACAAGACTATGCATGATCACAGGCAGACATCAGATACCTTCCAAAATCTTTAATGTTTTTGGAAGAATGTGTACTTGCACATTCAACTGTTACATTCTTGTCCCTCATGTGGTAGCAGAGTCAAACTCAAGGACTCCAGTACAGTGTGCACGTCATGGTAAGAGCTCTTAGGTTAATAAGAGTTTGCACAGAAACTTGCTCTGAATGTGTCTGACACATCAAAAAGAATAAATGATGACAGAAAATATTATTAGACTATTTAACTATGATGCTGTTCTGAGAATGAGTCAGTTTATACCAGTCTCGTGGTTTTGCCATTGTTTTACTTTTCTACATTCTTTTCTTGTTCCTTTAATGTCAGTTTCCTTAAAATTGAAAACTGACCAAATGTTTATACTAGCCCACAGGTGCATTCAATCTTAACTTTGGGCATCTTTACATGTGAAAAAAAGACTGTAGGTACATCCAAAATTATAACTGGATACCCAAAATGGGAAAAATAAATGTCTTTCATTATCTATTCTTTGAGAGAGAGGTTGATATAGCACCTGAATTCACAGCTATTCCACAAAAAGGCATTAAGTCTGTGTAAGCTGTGTTGCCAATATCTTTGAACTGAGAGATATATGGACAGAGACATTGCCTATTCTTGCACCTATTTCTGTGCTGTTCTCTATTACTAAGAAACCTTATAGCATTAAAGTTTGCATATGCACTTCATTTTATGTGAGTGCTAAGTACACCTCAAACTTCTTGTTTGTCCTCTGACAAAGGATTTCATTATTATGATTATGCTCCAGACACTTGCAGTGATTTTGTTCAACTAGTTTCCTTGATCTCCCCTAGATGACACCCATCCAGCTAACTAGATAGGATAGTCTAGCTCTCACCTAGATAGCACTCCTTAATTTTGCTGATGATAAACTGCATTGATTCACAACATTACCAGATGCTGAAACAGCCCACACACCTTCAGAGGCTACTACTTAATATTTCTGAGCTTATATGGCATGACACTTTACTAGCACAATTATAGCAGGATACCATTGCAGCATATTGCAGTCTCCATAGAATGCTATTGCATAACCCCCACCTTAAATCACCTTTTTAAATTTATAAAATTCAAAACCAAATAATATAAGTATCTTATAAGGAATATGTTTACAAATCACTAGTGTCAGATCTGAAAGAGAACTTCAAAAGTCTTCTTTTTACAGAGATGTAAAAAAGTGCTGTTTAAAGCTATTTTTCAGTTTGTCCCCTAGAGCTTTCTTTCTGTTCAGTCTAGTTGAAAAGCTGTTGGGATTCCTGGGCAATTTGATCCAGTTCTCAGCTATGATCTTCATCTCCTTACTCACTTTCACTGAGGAGAGCCATCTCCAAATGGATTTATACGTATATATCCCTTTTCCCTTAGGAATTTCTTTTTGTATTCACACTTTCCTGAAAGCTACCCATGATTCATACATGTGATAATTAATTACAATATCAAGCTTTCACATTCTTCCCACAGGGCTATCTGCTGCCTCTTACTTCACTCTAGAAACACAAATATCCCTTGGGCATGGCTAGGCAGAGACACCTCCTGGCTGGACCACAAAAAGAGCATGCTAATGATTTTACCGGTGCTTAGGTGAACTAACAAACAAAACATTTACCTGACTGACTTGCAGGGCAGTGTTCAGACCTCAGCATGTAACTCTTATATACTGAGATTGGTACCATACCAGCATGCAAACAACAGGGAGAAACTTTCCAGTTGCTCAATGCTTAGCCATGGATAGACAATCTTAGCTATAGTAAGACCCAAAGTTTAAGGTAATAACGATCCTAGGATAAGTGGATCATTGATGTAAGACCACTTCCACAACAGTACATTGGAGAGAAAAGACATCTGTAAGGGGAAAATACTAGTAAAATACTCAAGCTTCTGCAAAACCATGAACAAAAATATGCATGTATAAATTTTGAAATTAGTAAAAAGTGGTTGTTCTAGTTAGTTATTCCACAGAATGTCTCTGCATCCCTATAAATTCCTGCCTTGATCTTCCTTCATACATAAAGCAGGGATAGTAACTAAATGTTTGAAAATTTCATTCATAACATTTTTTTACTTTGTATTTGAGGCCAGCATCTCTAAATCTGGTCTTCATAATCCAACTCGTATTTCCAACAAGGTTGGAGAAATAAAGGTAAAATTACTTTGCAGCTAGAATGATTTGTCTTTGCTATTGGTATGAAAAATAGTGACACTGTCATAGACAGTAAGATTGTGATACAATAGTGCTATGCACTTTTTACCAAGAGCCATCTCGAGGCTTCTGAGACAGATAACACAAGCCTTGCCATGAAGGAAGACACCTCATGGCCTGGACGAAGACTGGGACATCTTTTAGGCAAATGGTTCTTGGGAAAGAAGAAGAGGGAGAAGCAGCAGGTGTTCATTGGAATATAAAAAGATAAGTGAATCAACTTATCTATCCCTTCTTTCAGCAGACGACAACATCTCATTCACTCATTAATTCAAAGTAACGGGAACACTAGCTCATGATCTCATGACTTTTCAGGGTTCCTGTTTAGATAAAGTGGTCTGTCTGATTTTCTCCACCATAAGCACTCTGTTTGATTTGCCTCTATTTAGAGGCAGGCCTGTCCTTTATCATCTGATAAAGATCATCCTGATTTCCAGGACTGCACTATTGCCATATAGCAGAGGCTATGAATCCACCAACCAGAAATGATGCTCTACTTGTGTAAAGATGTGGGAACAGGATGAAGCTGTATCAAAAGCAGTTCTATCAGCATCACATGGTACACCATCCAGTCATGCACCTTGCAGTGAAATAATAGCTTCAATATTGACTTAAGGATTGGAAATGATACCTCTTTAAGTTGAGGGCACTTCTCTACTGCCAAAAAGTCCAAAGTTGTGCACACTTCTCTTCCTTTGTTCTAGGAAAATACTCTAACAAAGGCAGAAAGTATGTCATATTAGGTCATAACATGAATAATTGCAAATATGTAACATGCTTCAGGATGGATTTATGTAGTTATTTTTAGGTTCCCAAGTTTGACTGCTCTGGCTGTGATCTCTCACTTTTCCCACAAATGTATGATTGCAGCCTAAATATTTTTTTCTAGAGAAAACTTTATCCCCAAATTAGAAACCCTTTCAAGTCTTTCACCTGATTATTTGAAACCTAATAGTGAAGCGTGCTTTACAAGTGCATTAAAGAGGCTGCCAGACAGGGTGTTGAGAAAAAAATATGGATGAGGAGGAAAGAATGTAGGAAAGTAAAGGGAAAAAACAAAAAAAGGAGTACTGATGTCCTGCATCTTTATTTCTCCAAAGGTGAATAAACAGACATTCAAAACTGTTCAAACTGTTATAGACACGGTCCTTTCTTTTAAAAGCAACAAAAAGCATTATTTCCCCTTTTACATAGATCGTCTGTTAGCTCTTCTGTCACCATGGAGACTAGCACTGCTGTCGCTGCTGCGGCTGATTCTCTAACTGGTCAGCACACGTTTGTATCATCACCCAATATCAACCTGAGTCACCAGTAGAGAAGTTTATATTTATCCTGAATGAATGTCTACCTAGTAAAAGAAACAAATTTGATTTTGTTTTGTTGATTTTTCTATTGTTGCTTATTTTATATCATATACAAGTTCCTATGATTTCACTTTCCTAATTCTCACTCTAGCACAAATTCCCTGGCTGATACAAGCAAAAGAAAAGGACTGCTGCTCTCACTGCCAGTGGTCCCACCTGTTTTTCATTCTTATCTTCCATTTATCAAATAGTATAGAAAAAATTACAATGACTGAGTGCAGTCAGCTGAAAACACGATGCCTGGAACCCTTCCCCAAAGTAGTACTGACCACACAGTAAATCTCACTAAACCTGCATTCAGTTTCTTCCTGGTAAAAGAATGATACCAACTACAATGTATTACATTCTCCAACAAACATTGTCCAATATATCTACAGATATATTTAAAAATCAGAAATATATATTTCTTTTCAGCTATTCGATCATAAATAAAAATTTAAGCATTATTTACATAGTTACTTAGAAATTACT
Source organism: Campylorhamphus procurvoides (assembly GCA_013396655.1). Classification (NCBI taxonomy): domain Eukaryota; kingdom Metazoa; phylum Chordata; class Aves; order Passeriformes; family Dendrocolaptidae; genus Campylorhamphus; species Campylorhamphus procurvoides. Next base: position 42,019 of record WBMV01002328.1, on the reverse strand, counting down.
ATACTAACATAATCTCAGGAGTAGACTTTCAACACCAGCAACATGAGAGTTTCTGCTTTTCTTTTGTAACAACCTCAACACAGACAATAGTGGCTTTATTCAAAATCTATAGAGTATTTTAGATATGACATTCAAAAATGTAAAATAATTTGGGGAGAATATCTATTTGAGTACTGGTTTCTTCATAAGAGGAATAAAAGCACAGGACTATTCTAAAGTGATAATGAGAGTGTGAAGGATTTTGAAACAGAGACAGAAAAGTACTAAAATTTCTTTGCTCAGACCGCACTAAATGAAACTGCTATGGTCATGAGAAAGAGCAGACACAATACAGTCTTTTTGGTTACCCTTTCAGACACCTAGGCCTTCATTTATTCAATTCTGGTTTCTTTCCTGAAACTAATTTCCCCTACAGAAGCAAATAACATTTTTCATATTTCCCAGAAACACAGCATTTGCCACTGTAACATGGATGACTCTTGACATGACTCACACTGCTCACATTTTCATTATATCTTGGCTGGACCATGGTAATGGCACAGATGGTCACGCTGCCCTTAATGCTTAGCAATTGCCATCTAGTAAATATCGCTACAACACATCTCCTCTGCAGAATATGTTGCTAGGAGTCAATCAAGCCCTTTTCTTGTTGTCTGTTATTGATTTCCATGAAATTTAGTATCAGGTGCAAGGTCTTGTCCCTTCAGGTTTAAGAGCTTGTAACAGTGCAAGATGACAATTGTGCTTAATGACAGCATCTGTAGTGGTACAACAAAAGGCTGAGGAGACAAAACTCACCTGGACTAGGAAGGTCATTGAAATTTAGGCAAGAATTTTCTGAATAGTTATGAAAAGTAACAGGTCTTGTTACTTTCACTTCCTGAAACAGAGGATACTGTTTTGACATCACCTTGTCTGGCACATACCCAATGTGCACCTTTTAAGGAACCTTACTAAAAATCCAAATTAGCAAGTTTCAATCACCACAGCCAGTAAAATGACTGAAATACAATGATGACCACTTGTTTCATTGACTCAAGATATAAGTGCTGAGGAAATATATGCCAAACAATAGTTGTGTTGGCTACCAAAGAGAGCTCAGGTGCTCATGATGAGCAAAAATTACAGAGTGCTGACCACTCAGCCAAACTTCAAAGAAAAACTTCTCCATTGAGAAAGTACAGAAAAAAACACTTTCATTAACACAGTGGAACAGTGGAAACATGTTCTTGCTCAACCAGGACTTTGAATAAGGAGATACCTTTTACAATCTACAGAGTGTAAAAAGTTTGTCATGAACAGTAGTGCAGAATATCAGCCACTATATGGCACAAATAATGACCTAACCCTGCAGCTTCTTAAGCCAGCAAAATTTTGTAGTGCAGACCAAAAAACATTGTGCTGATCAAAGCTAGATGAACATCATTCTTCTCTCCAGGTTATTTCTACTTTCAGCAATATTAAGTATTGAGAACAGACTGAACATCCCAGCTCAAGTCAATATATAATTAAATTAGCATCCCTGACTAGATAAATTTGTTGGCTTTTCTCTTGACACATTGATTTGGCAACTGTAGTTAAACTACTGGTTTGAAATTACTACCTAATTCTGTTAACCAGTATGTTCACCACATAAGCTTAAGCACTTTCAAAGACTAGCATGTTAAAAATGTGCGGCTCTCTCAGATGGATAGTGCCATCTCTCAGTGTTTATTTGTGGACTCACCAGTCTCACCTTCAGATTTTTCATCATGCCTTTTAGCTGGGAAAGAAGGAGGCATATCTATTTAACATGTCAATATTTTATCAAAACCAAGAAACTCAAACCTTTTTATGCTCAGCTGAAGATGTATCTTAGATTAAGAACAAAATATAATGGATTTTGATAATGACTTAGAGACAGTAATCAACTGAGCTGAATGTGGTTTTCCAGCCTATAAAAAAACAAACTTAAAAGATATTTCCATTGGTTAGTCTGCATTTTTTTTATCTGTAAGTGCTTTTAAAAAAGCAATTGTCCATTACACATAAGTAAATTATACAGACAACTGCACTCAGAAGAGAAAAAATCCTATATACACAATGGCAGATAAACTGTATACACCTTAGTTCTGTAATTTGAGGCATTCCAGGCTTGATCAGAATTCCAGGCCTTTGAAGTAATATTCAATCAGTTCATGAATTGTGGTCAGATTTTCAACAAATATTCATCTACATTTTGGTAGGGTTGTGCTTTTACTTTTCTGGAGCTGGAGTCTTCAACTACACAAGGAACAAAATCATCAACACAATAAAGGAAATATGATTTTCTTATCAAGGTCATCAGTGGAATAGTCTTTCAGCATAGAATACTCACTCTAAAATCTACGCTTATAACTGAAATGGTTATCAGTTCCAATTAGATCAAATGTTGATGTCTCTAGACTAAGGGCAAACATTATGTTGGTTTCTGTTTGAAGGCAAACATACTGTGTAGATATCAGTCCTGCAGACCAAAGACATGTGATTGAGACCTCATCACGTTTTTCAGTGTCTTTCAGCTCGACCTCCTTTTATGCAGGTATTTCATAAAAATAATTGCAGAGGTTTTAAACTATGCAAAGCATGATTTTAGACTTAGATATTAGATAAAACCTTTTTTCCATCACTCTTAGTGCCATAACAATTCGAACTTCCTCCCCAACATCTAAATTATATTAAAGATTAATATTACATTCTCCTCAACATCCCAAATCAAGTAAATAACCCATAACAGCCAGCTTATAATCATATTTAAAAGTCTTCTTCCCTGTGCTAATCTTATTCTGAAACATTAAACTTGATTTTTTTTTAACTGATTTACTCCTCCTGGCATACTACGTGTTTATTTTTTACACTTTGCTGGCAGAATCAAGATTTGTGCAATACTAGTGTATAGTTCTTAAAGTAGTTATGTGGCTTAACTGACAATTATGATTTTTATTTCTCCTTTGCATCTCTCCTGGTCCTTTTCCTAATTCAGAAAGATAGAAATATCAACATTCTAATGAGAAATTATGGAAATAATCAGCACACACATTTCTGACTATTCAGTTATGTGTGCATAACTAAGCAATACATTAAGCTAGAGAAGACCCTTAGAACCGCTTTCATTTCTCTACAGACATTTCTGAACATAGCAAGACAAGTCATTAAATACAGGAAGACATTTGCAACTTTGAGCTCAGGAATCAAAGAAGTCTTATTCAGCACACCTTTACAGACCACAATGCTGGCAACTTTAAATGCTTCTATCACAGCTGATTGCTGAAAAGGCAATGAAGACTTCATTCTTAAAAAACAATACAGAAACATCAGAATAAAGGCAGGAATGAAAGTACCAGAGGCTCTTCCTAACAACTGTATGAGAAGTTTGAAACCAGCTGGTTCCTTCTTGAAACTCAAATCTAACTGGCTGAATGCAGAGCTCACCCCAACCCTCTTTGGTCAGCCTAATTTCCAGTAACTATTAGTGCTGCCTGAAGTACTGACAGTTCCTAGAGAAAGCAGGAAACCTTTATACCACCACTGGTGACTGCTGCATCCCTTACAATGCTGGCAGAGAAGACTCAGGTGCATCTTCTCTCCATAGTACATCTGCACATTAAATGAAATACAGTGTTAATGCCACCTTGGAAGTGGACGCCTAATGTTAGTCACACAAAGTGCACCCATAACTATATATGTCTTATTCCTCTGAGGAATCAAGTGCCATGACACACTCATGGAGCAAGATTTTATAAAATCTGGGTTTATGACACCACAGCACATCAGCTCCATTTTCCTGAGAACCAGATCTCAGAGCTACAGTGCCACCATAAATGCCATTTTGGAGAGTGAGGCCAATGCGTCCTACATGACAAAACTGTGTTCTTTATTAAAGGCCTGATCTTAAACCAACAGAGAGACTCCCATTGACTTCAGGGCATTTTCCATCATGTTTTTCATAATTCCACCAACTATGCAATTCAGCTTTGAGTAATATATGAAGCAAACATGTCTTACATTTAATATCTTTCTTGTTTAAAACAGTATGGATGGCTTGTAGAACAGTCTCCCCTAGCTCCCAAACTGAGAAATTTGGGGATGTACCTGCAGCCCAGAGCGAGCCCTCTCAAAACTGCAATATTTGAAATTTCCACTCTCTGGGACACAGTTAATTAAAACACTTATCCAGGCAATGGTGACCCTTCAGTGACAGCTACATGTGACAGTCAGGCTGAGAAAAACTAAACACAAGATCTGAACATTAAAAAAAACCCTGAACACAAATGCATAATTTCAATAGGCTAATTCTACATTTTGATTCACAATTCTGATATCTTATACATGCAGTGTGACACTCAGATGAAGGGAACTCCGGGAGAAACTAATAACACATTCAGACAAAAGATACAGTTAGAGCGGGTTGGAAGGTGTACAAGAAAGAAGTCTGTCATGTCTTTCATTCACAGGGCTTCAGTATTTCATCTTCTCAGTTAGATTTTCTAGCACAGAAAATATTTGCATCATTCTTTTGCTTTTCTCTTTGCATACTGTGTATCATTATATCAAAGGAAACAGAAAAAAACCTCATATTCAGGCAAAACGTATCTCTACAAGATGCACAAAATTGAATAGAAATTAAATTGACCTGTTCTTTTTAATTTCAATGTATTTCATATAAACAGTAATGTTGTAAAATTCATTTGAAATATTACTTATTAATTATTTGCTTTGAATATTCCAGAATGGATTCAGCATATTTTATATTTTACTTGTAGCTGAGATGAAGAGTGAAGGGATTAGATACAATCTATGTGTAATTGAAATTAATGAATCTGGCTAATGAAATATTTATAGGTGACCTTTCCCTGAATTAATGAATAAATCCTGTTTTGTTTAAAATATCTTTGATATTTACTGTCTGAGGTTAGATTTAAATAATGTCTTTACATAAGAAAGCTAAATAGACATCTGTTACTCCCATAGATTGGCAAAAAAGCTAGTAGTATTGCCTTTCTCCTGCCAGACATATCTAGTGTTTCTTGTCAGGTATGCAAGTGCTGTTCCAAAAAGTTAAAAGTCTTACATAAAATCATTAGGGAACTTGTTTGTATGTGAATAATTTATTCTCATTTTTGGTCCACCCACCAATTCTAGTGACATTTAGATGTGGTCTAGTCTCAGGCATGTTGCCATTAATATTAAAGCAATGTGAAACTAGGACACAGGCTCGTGCTGCATTAATGATATTCTTATCAAACTGAAGTATGTTACCACTGTCAGAATTAGCAATGCAGAAATGCTAATACGATTCTCCATGGGTTACAGTTGCATATACAGTTGCACTTTGTGACAACACTGGTGTTATGACGACTACTGTGAAACCCTGGTTGCAAAATACTGACCTAGCAATTTTGTAAACTTTGAAATAACCAGCATACTTATCTCTACTTAGCCAGATGTGAAACTATATTAAATTGAAATCAGATAAAAAAATGCATTAAAACTATCTCAATGTATTTTAAAATGTTGAGATGACATAAAATGATAGCATTTATTGAAGTCAGAATCCTGCATGTCTTATTCATGCGATTAGCCTGATGCTGTCTGATGGACCATTCGTTTAAAAACCGTGAAAGACACTTGGCCTTTAAGAACTCCTCTTTTCCCCTCTCCTGCTGACAGCACTTTCACCTTACCTGGAATGTATAAATGAGGACTAATATCTGTGAGATACACAGTTAATCAATCTCCTGCTCACCTGTATGTAAAAGCCATTCCAAAGTGCTGCACGGTTTTGAGCATGGTACTTCAGAAAAGATGCGGACATACCAAAGCTAGTAAGAAACAAACAGCAAGAACGATCAAATCTAGAAAACTTGATCAAAAGATTGAGAAAAATCAGGACTCAATTAGGACTGAGGGGAGGCGCGATAACATTCTTCAAATGCATAAAGGACGGTTGCAAAAAGAAAGGTAATGTTTTAATTTCTCTTCCATGCTCTGAGAATGGAAAGAGAAGTAATGGCTTAAAAAGCAGCAGGGGACAAGCAGAAACGACTTGAGGGGAAAATACAACTTTCCAGTGGCAAGCACAGTCAAACAACAAAGCAGACTTTATGAAAGCCTTGTAGAATTACCACCTTTGGATATTTCCAGAGCACACTAAACAAATACCTATCAAGAACAGAGTAAGTGTATTTTGTCCTGTATCATATGCAAAAGACAGAGTGGAGGGAGCCCTCTTGTCCTATTCACGATTCTGTAAACTCATGTGGGGTTCTTTTTAAAATCCAAGTATCTGAAGCAGTCATTTCAAAGACAAACAGTTTGCTTTCCCGCAAAGCAGATGAAACTAACAGCGACATTATCACCAACACATGCATACCAGTTCACAGGAGGACACACATTATAACCAGGATTAGAGCATATTTGATATTCCCAAGGTTTTACTGAAGCAAAAAGTCCTGCACCATTAGCTTTATATCAGTTAAATTTCAGAGAACGCATGACAGACAAAAAGGCAAATAAAGAAGTGACAGCTTTATACACAGAAGTAAAAATAAACAATAAAGTCTGTGCCCTGCCAAACATGTTTTCTAGAGGACTTGATGTTTATTAGTTTAGGAGGTTTGGTCAGAGGGTTAGATGGATTGAACTCTTGACAAAACTGTCTGTGACAACCATTTTGTCAGCTGTAAGTTATGAAAGTGCTAAGGCTTCTGAATATGAAAGAAGGACCATTTTAAAGCCTTTAAATAGCCATTTATATACCTCCTGTGTATCTCTTCATTTTGTTCTTTTATGCCTTTAATGTGTAGATGATCACTGGTCCAAATATCTCTAAATACAGTGCACTTTAGAACTGCACATTATCTTTATAATGGGGGATCTCAGATAAACAATTCTTGGCTGGTCTCTAGAGATATAAAGAGAGCACAGTACAAAAGAGGGAAATCTAAAGTGTAGAAGCAAAACAACTAAGAAAACATTATGGTTACCATTTAGATTTACAGTAAAAAAAGTTCTGCAGTGCAGACTGACAAGTGCAGCCTTGTATGAATAAATAAAATAAGGAAGACATCAGCATGTGTTCCGCAGTGAGTCTGTCCTTATACTTTACAGCTGGGGCTTGCACATTTTCTTCAGCACAGAGAAACTCCAATTCCAACGCTAGTAAATGGGAGCTTCTACCCTACTTGCCCACTTAATTTCTTTTTAGAGATGCATTTTACTGTGATATGGGAATTTCCCACTTATTAAAATGAAGTTATTACTCTCCTCACTTCCTCCCTGCTCCCCCTTTGCCTCAGAGCAAATAGTGCAGAAGGCAAAACAAAGAAACCTTGCTTAGGGGAAAATGGGAGATCTGCATGCAGGACCATGACACAATGTAACACAAAATGGAAACTAGACTTCTTGAACCTCCTCAGAGATGAAGAAAAAAAAACTTACTCTAATCATGCACAGCATCTAAATAACAGGGAAGAATGCCAGATTTTGCAGCACCCTGAGCCAACCGTGTAGAAACACAGCAGGTCTGGGAACTATGACCCCAGGCAAGATTACTGATGCTTCTAAAGTCGTCCAGCTTCAGACTTGCACCATCAGTAAGCTGGGAGCCCTGAGACCCCTGTAGTGGGAGGTGGGGGTGGGATGTGGAGCTCCCTGCTCCAAAGCCAGAGCTGAATCTACAAGAGCCCTCCCTGGAGCTCAGGCTCTCCCAGATTCCCACCTCCCACACCACAAGAAGCAGGCTGAAAGGCTTGAAATCACTGACTCTGAGCCAATGCATCTAGCACAGCTCCCTGGAAATTAGAAAACTCAGAAGGCTCATGCTTGCATTTTACTGAAAGTTTATAAACACATGTAAATATTTGGGCTTCAATAAACTGGTGCCTTTGAAGACCAAGGCTTTCTCAAGAAGTTCTTGCCTGTCTCTAAACATGGTTAACCCCCACAGCAGGAAATAATTGGCCACTTGAAGACTTGGCCACTTGCTCACTATCAAAACACAAATGAAATCACAAACATAACACTTCTCCAGTATTACTTTCTTTAGCTGCACAGCCACACTGCAGCAGTCTCAAGGCAGATAAAATAGCATTTACAAAGTAAATTAGGATATGGCAGAGTGTTGTATACCCACTGCTTTGACTTCACTTCTGGCTTTCAGCTGATAATCAATAGTTTTAAGTACATCATTATTATGCTGAGACAATACAATAATAACTTTATTAAGAGGCATTCCATCTGTATTCCTTCTATTTGAACACATATTGACAGCCTGAATAATGCACAAGAGTCCTCTTTCCCCCGCTCCTTTGTAAATCCATTGCTTGGAAATTCTGCATCCATCAGTGTTGCCATGGTGACGGCCCCACAAGTGCACCCATGACCTCCCAAGACACTTGGCACCTACCTGTATTTCTGAAAAAATCCACAGCAAAGAGAACTACAACAAATTACCACATGGATTTGTAATTATTATTTTAGTAATTTAATATATATTGGAACATACCTGTAGCCTGAGGGACTGAGATAGACAGGAGAGAGAAGAAATCTGAATTCTACACTCAGGATGGCTGGACATGTTTGAGTTTCACAGGTGCTGAGCACTTACAACTCATCACAACTTCAAGTGGAACTCTAAATGTTCCACACTTACAAAATTCAGGTCTTCAAACTCTCTCTGTCCTTAAGTTTCCATTCTTTCAAAATACAGCCACTTCTACAAATAGTTTTGGTGTTTCTATTAAAAATGAACTATACAATTACACAGAATTATTTTTACCATTAATAAAGCACAGATTGTATAGCAATATAATCCATGTTTATTATTTCAGAGAAACATAATGTTCCCAGTTAGAAATTGTTTTATTTCTTTGCCAATACTGAACCTGTAAAAAGAAAATGAAAAAAACTTGGAAATTTCCTTTGCAAGGTACAGATAATTCTCTTCCTAATTACTTTACCTTTTTCTAATGAATCCTTACTTCATTTAATCTATTACAGATCTAATGCGTACCTGAAAGGATAAACTCTGTTAGATTTTTGTGCCTATATATAATACACTGGATTTCAGCTGAGCTAAACTGATAAAGTGATAGTATTGTGCCTTCCTAGCTGATTTTTTTAAAGAGAGGATTTACAAGGTGGGGAAGAAAACAGGTACTGGAGATAAGTGAAAATATATCTGAAAACAAGCAGCAACCAGGTTGTAGATAAGTTGTGGGTAAGCTTTTTCTGTGCTCCTGAATGGTTCTTAAGGAACATTAATATAAGCATCCTTAGCATAAGGATTGTATGTATATAAACATATATACATAGATGCATGAAGCAGCTAAAAAAAAAAGGTCAATGAAAGGACTGAATTTCCTGAAATGAATTCAGTCTTCTTTCTCCTGCACAGCTGCAGGGTTTCACAATGGGCCTGCATCAAGATGGCACATCATGCCACGCAAAAGGTAAGGCCAGGTGCATCTCTGCACAGCCCTGCACCTCAAACTATCACACCCTTCCCCTTGTATGCTAGAAGACCATTTCTGCAGCTATAAAATCCCTCCAGGTCAAAGGGAAGGCTTCAGGTCTAGTGACTCAAACAATGCCTTCCCAGCTCCTACCAGCAGCACAATGTGGCACCTCAGGTTACAGAATGACAGAATCACAGAATGGGTTGGCAGGGACCGCAGTGGATCCTAAGATGAATTTGAATGAATTCCTTAAAGTCATACTGGAAAATACACAGCAGGAGCAAAATACCATTTAACAGGATTTGAATCTTATTACTTTCTTTAATAAAAACAGAGCTATAGCTTGTGAGCTATTTCCACCACTGACTGTTGTTTAACATCGTGGAGTTAATTAGGTCAAACCAATAATCAATCTACAACCATTCTCCTTGTTAACACAACAGTCTGTGGTTTGTTATGAAAGGCAATACACGTGATTTGAAACAAAGGCAGATCACTGCACCAGGAAGAAATATTTTGGCAACTCAAAATAAGTCATGATGTACTGCAGGTTGTTGAGAGAAGGCCATTTAACATGAGTTGTTAGTGCTAACCACATCTCAAACTTGACTAGCATCCTTGCCAGGTTTCCTGATAGTATTCCTGCTGTCACTCAAAAGGATCAGCACTTAGCATTAGCTGTCCAGACTTAAGAACTGGTGTAGTGAAAGGCTCAGGTAAATTACTTTTAAATTTAAGTGAGAGGTGAAAGGATTTAAATTCAAAATCCATATTCAGTTCTCCATTATGCTGGTGTAAATCCACAGTAACACTGTCAGGAACGTTATTTCAGACTCATACTTGCTTAACTGTGATGAGAATCCAGTCTTGAAATTTGAATTCAGTTAAAGTCATATATGGAGCTGTGTGTCTTTTTTGTTACTGAAGGATTAAACTATGTCAGATTTTTTATAATTTAGTGCCGTTTCAGGTTGCCAACTTAGAACATGACATAAAAACATCCAGTGTCTCTCCAGTGTTCTCTCATTTTAATTCAAAATATATATGTATTATTCATACTGAAAGTTTAATTACTGACATCATGTATGTAAGGCTTAGCCACAACAAGGTATAATAGAAATAGGAAAGCAGTCTACTGTCATAAATGAGAAAGGTAAGTGAACTAGGACTCCAAAATACATACCAATAAAGATTAGAACCTGCAGCATAATATAATCAGTACACTGTGGGCCCAGCCTGCTCCCTGCTGTGCTGCAGATGTTCCATTATTGTTTCACCAAAAGCAGTGGCCACTAGGATTCAGTAGCACATTGTAGTGCAATCCAATAGACATATCTGTCATTTTTTCAGCAGCAAGTGGGTTAAAACCTCTTCATACCCTGGAGCTTCACCATTCTTCTCAGAAAAAATATTTAACTGAGGTAAGCAACAACCCACCACATCCCACTTGATGTTACCTATTTCTCATATGCCAAACCATCAGTCTACTCAGATAATATTGGGAACTGCAATCACACTATTTAATTTTACTCATTTCTACCAAGTGCATCTCATATTCAGCTGTTTCATTTTATTGTTCCATATGTTTCTTTTGGCTCTACAATTTCCTCTACAACTTTCAAGCTGGCAAACCTCTGTGTAGGTCTTTAATGCAAACATAACTTACCTACTATGGCTTACCTATTAGTGCAAGAAAAAACCATCACTGAATAAGAAATCAATTTTTTGGGAGCTAACTATAAACTATTCCATGGTATATCATTAAGAAGAATAGTTACACGTTTCCCATTTAATTCTCATCTAACACTTTAAAGATTGAAAGCAGACATGAATTATAAGAAAGCCCAGATAGAAAGACTATTGTAAAAAAAAATTGGGCTACACCATTCACCTTGACAAACAGATGCAGCATTTTAACAGCTAGTCATCCTAGACTTTTTCCTCTGCATCCACCCATGTTTCATGCTGACCTATTAATTTTAGTGGCTTGCTGGACTCCATTTAATGGTTCAATGAATATAATACACTGGTGCTTTTTTTTTGCATAATCAAGAGGTGCAAAAATAACAAAAAGCCAAAAAACTTTTTTAACTTAATACACCAAAAGCTTTCTGCAAGCATTATAAATATTTCAACTTTTCCTTTATTAAAAAGAACCAAACCTAAATTATTTTTAAACTAAGCCTTATGACTTTGAACAGACTCCTGAATATATTACCTGCTTCCAACCAGACCAGATTTCAATTCACACTCAGTCTTTCAAGGTGCATATCCTTAATAAGGAGCCTAATCCTTTGAAACACTGAAAGACCATCTTTTTCAACCTCTTACCAGCATACTCAAATTGCACTCTCTGTTTGGAGCCATTCATTCTTTTCAAGGATCAGGTTGTGTTTCCTGAAAGTCTGATGGGTTTAGGACTATAATTAATCCTGCAGTACATTGAGCACTAAAATATACATTGCTTCATAACTCCCACTGCAATGAAAAAAATAACTTGCTTCAGCCAACCAATTTTATGGGCTTCTAGAATAAAAGTGCATTTATAATGCATATTCTTAATTAATACTTTCAGTATTCAGACAGTTCATACATATTTTTCTTCCACCTGAACAACTATTATTCCTCTGCACACTCTCACTTAGCTGAACGCTGGGGAGAAATTATAAAACTCAAAGCAGAAACAAAACTATTACTGCACTTACAAGAGCCAAGGAAGAATAAAATTACGTGAACTTAAATTTAACATCAAAATCATGGTAGAAAAGGACATTCCTTGGCCACTTTACATCTAGTTTGGAAGCTGATGAACAGGCAATTACAGTAAAGTTGCTCAGAACCAGATCCTCAGGTTCTCATCGTGAAAACTACAAACCAAAAATTTTAACTCATCTAGCTAATAGAGCTCTTCCTCTTCATTTAGATGGCCAAAGCTCTTTGAAAACTCCCTTGGTTTCCATGCTCCTGAATTCATGGTAGGTAACCTGGAAATCCTAAAATCTTCAATTTAAGTAGAGCTTCTTTGTGACTCCAGCCTCCCTGCTGTGAAATTTTGATTCAACTGGAATTTTGCTAAAAGCCAGCAGCCAAGCTCCACCAAACACACAAATACCCAGTTTTGCCTTGGTAAATCTCAACTCTGATGTCGGAGATGAGGCACTGAATGCTGAACACTTCAGGAGGCAGCCCTGAAGATCCTAAACTATGAAGAAAATTCCCTATCAGTGGGACCAGAGTGAAATTTAACTGAGCATTCCTAATTATTCAAAGGTAAAAGTTAAATTTTTCCTTATTTGCAAACGATTATAACTAGGTAACATTCAGCCTGTGGAAGTTTCTTGACTAGTAGTCTTGAAGACCGAATAGCTCCTCCCAGGCACAGAGTGGACACAGGACAGAAAAAGGTACTGTAGCTGAAGCACACAGCATCACTGACCTGTTTCCACATGTTAGAACCAGACTCTGAATTTGGTAGAAACTGGATGAAGACTGCTTGTAGCCTAGCTGATGTGGGTGTTCATGCACTGGTGGAGGACCTGGACTGTCTCAGCCACTGAGCAACCATGGGATGATGACACATTTTAGTCACTTTTACAGCAGCTGGACAAGAGACAGCAATCTACAGATAAGGGACTACAAGTGACTTAACATACCCATTAAATATGTCTTATTGTTAGCAGTACTGAAGATTAACGAGTAAAACGAAAGTGAAAAGATAACACTGGTAAGTGACAGTTTTACTTAATCAAAGAGCCTCTGGGGCCTGTAAGAAGTACATCAGGGTCATGGGGATTTATTTTCTTCCTTGTCTATTTAGACAGATCTGTTTTGCAATGCTGGTATATAGAGACTCCTTGTATTTACAGTATACAAAAGGTGTATTAGAAGACAAGGGCAAAGGTCTCATACTAACACCTCTAGCCCGTGGCTGGCTGTCAGTCTCTGCTTCTCACTATCTTCCTTGCTGGTTTTGGATTACTGCTGATGAAACATGGATATAAAGTTTAGCAAAATCTAAGGGAAGATGACAGTCTCCCTCTACAACCAATGGAAATAAGTACATAATATTACATTTCACTTGCACCTCACACCTTAAATGTAGTAAGTTGTACTGCATCTACTACAACTAGATCTCTAGTTGCAATGTATTAGATCTAGATCTCTAATTTTCCATTGACTGAAGGGTAGAGCTTTCCTGCTGAAGCACTTCAGCTACGTGTTAAAAGTAAGAATAGATGAAATTTAGGATATGGCACAGTGGATTACCAAACAGAGATGGCAGCAGAGCAGTATAAATCCATTAGCTAAGAGTCTGATACTCCAGTCTGTGAAATAGGAATAACTGCACTTTCTTACTTCATGGTGCTGTTAAACTATGCATATGAAAAATTATTCAAATTCTCAGTCTGCGAACATAAGAAACTCCAAATCATGTTGCATAATGATAGAATGTTACAGACAATATCCAGAACTTTAAAAGTACCTGAATTAAAGGATATCCTTGGAAGTAACTTAATCTAAATTTTTCAAGGTCACCATTTATACTTACACTTCCTATGTTTGGTAATCAGGTCAAACACTCACGGGTTTGTTTTTTTTTTAAACAACAAGAATTTTCCAACAGAAGGAAATATCTATCCTGGGGGGGGGAGGAAAATTGGAAATCTCAGTTACTGGAAAAATAACTCCTGCTACAATTTTGTTGGAAGAAATCAGTTAACATTTGTGAGACACTGAAAATGCAGATAAGTGCTCTTGAGAATTTTCATGAGGAAATTAATAACCACATATTCAAAAGAACTGAGTAATGCTTGCATAAGAGCTCTATTAGCATGTCCTCCATTACAAAGTTGTTGACTACCTGCACATCTATTGGATCCTCTGTTTCTTAGCTAAATTTCATCAAACAGGAAGGACATGAGCCCATACTACAGGTCACTGCCTGAAATTCCCCAAGCAACAAAGTGAAGAAAAATATTGAAAGTCAGTGGAAGTAGATGGCACTTCCTGCCATTAGAAGGATGAGTCCCTACAGAAATAAAAGATCATATTCTGAGTCTTAGCAAAAACACTCAAAAGGAATCAAAAATCCCTTACAAAGGAAACTGAGAAATCCTTTATAAAAGAAATGTTTTTTGTCAGCATTTAAGCATATGCAATTTGGTTTAACTAACAATCCAGAATGGTTCCTTTGGCAGGACTATTTCATATTCTATATACTATAAACTGTGCTAGATTAAAAACATTCATGCTGATTCCAGAAATAAGTAGATCACTCAAATTGGTACAACAAAAATTGCAATGATTGTTCAAATTTACAAGCAAGTATTTAGCAATTGCTCCTTTTTCCTTTTCTTTTAATAAGATAGCATATAAAAACAAAAAAAAACTTGATGCAGGTGTTTTCCACTAGGCACTTAGTATTTAAAGTATCTGCTTTTTGTGGAAAGATAAAGCATTCACAGCAAACTGAGAATATGCACTAACTAATTTGGAAAAATTATACTCATTCATGCTCCAACTCTATATTCTGAAGGCATTTTTAAGTCATTCTAGGAACTAGAATAGCTCAAAATTTCTTAACTAGAGCATGTCACACCTGGGAAAAGTTCCTTGATGAGCAAAGCTAGTTGTTAAATTAGGGGAAAAAATCACATTGATTATGGTCATGAGTCCAAGACAAGCTTAATTAAAATCAATGGAGAATTTTCAAGTGAAAGAAAAAAAAAATAGAGCAGTAAAGTGTTACCTCTTAATTATGTTACGGAAATTTTCTCTAATTGATACCTGTCCCATGTCACTATAACTGAAGCAACCTACAGATCTCAGCATATAAATATTATTTCAAAGTATCAGCCCTTGAGCTTAAGTAAGAGATGGTCCTTTATCCTTTCTCTACTCCCTCCACAGACTTCTACCAAGACTGACAGTCCTGTGCAGCTTTTCTTCAGTGGCTTTTCTTCTTTTCCTGGAATGAGTGGTGTTCTAAGACAGACGGGAAAGAAGGGATAGCAATTCTATCTGTGGCTTTTTCGCTGACTTAAATGGTTAGCCTGGACATGGTATTTCTATTTTTATTTCCCCACACAGAGGTACATATGATTATGCTTTAAATGTTCAAGACATTGCTCAGACAGAGAGCCAAACACTGCAGCCAGTGCAAGTCTAGATATTTTCACTTACATGATATCCAGATAGCTTCAATTGGAGTTAAAGAAGGACTAAAGTCTTCCATTTTGTATTTAATCTCTGTTTTTTCCTAACTAGCTGCAATGGCCCTCAAATGTTGAGCAAGCCAGTGTGATTAGAAAGCCATCCAGCAGTTCTTGAGGAATGGCACAGTAGAGAAAAAAATGCCAAAGTCATAGAGAAGAACAGAACTACCATACGGATACCAAGTGCTACTTAGTGCTTATGTATTACAAGTGACATTACTCTCTTGACTTATCCTTTCAATAGAAGAGTTCTTTGGCATTGATATACATACTGTACCTACAGCTACCATCTTTCCCACATGGGTCCTACAGTCACAATTGCTACTACTGAAATCCATCCAACACTTCTTTGAGATATCTCTGCTTATTTTGGTCTGCTCTGTACCTTCTCTGCTCAATTTTTTTCCTCCAATTTTTTTCCTTTCATTCTGTTCAAAACCCCCAGGTAGAAATTAACTCTGATGTTTTGAGTCAGTGTAAAAACGTACCTGCATTAAAATCAGTGACTAGGATTCAAAACTTTTTGGGATTTCTTATCTATGGTCTAGCACAATCTGGATGGTTAAGAAGGATGTAACCTAAATTTTTACTGGGACTTTTAATACAGTAACATAGATAAAAAATTTAAAATTTTAAATACCCTTCTGTTTGTCACCCTATTCTTAAAAGAACTGGCATTTAGGCATCACTGAAACAACACCTGTGATTCTACGGATCCACAAAACTAAGCCCTGCTATTCTCATGACACCTTCCTTGTTTTTACTTTCAATGCAAATTACTACTCACACACACCAGCAGTTGTGGTCAGGCTGGTGTCAGTAAGTCGGCAATCACCCCTCATACTGCACTGTTCATCAATGGCTGCTCTTTAACAGATTCCCACTGCTGTTATAAAAAGCTCTAAATGTCAATAAAGATGGTGCTTCAGCCTGTTAAGAAACAGTTCACCTGAAGTTTCAGTCACCTCTGAGTCTGTGGTACCTACTGCCATGAAAAGGAGCAGAGGCAATTTGCATCTGCAAACATTTTTCATTGTTTGTTTTCTTGTAGAAAATTACACATAATAAAAACAATAGCTACTGAAGAAATTTTGGAAGATCTCTTCTAAATACCAGGGAATGTAACCAAAACATCTGCTTCCTGTTTAGTGCACTGGACAAAAAGGATTCGCCAACTAACACCACCAGTCCAATTTAATTGACCACTGCACCAAGTAATATTTCTTCAAAATTCAAAGGCCCAAATCTTAAGCTGACTTCAAAGAAAAGTTCAGCCCAATGTACATGATAATAGTTATGTTAGAATTCTTTCTGTCTGCACTCATTACATGTATGGTAACAAGCCACTAATTAAAACAGCAAGTCAAGCATAGCTACATTAATTACACTGTCATATTCACAAAAAAATATTCCTACATAGTCTTTTTTCCTTTTGCCCCCTCGCGCTCTTTAAACTTTAATACAGAATGGAATGTGTTAGATGTTTTGATAATCTTATTGGAAGCATTAATGGTAGTAATAATTTTAACAGCAGAGCTACCCGAAAGCTTGATGTAGCTTTTCACACCAAAACTTCTCTGTTTGAACCTGATGAAGAGGCCGGGATGTGCAGGTGATTTACAGTTCAGAAGAAGGGAGAGGAAGGCCTTGTACTAGTTCCTCTGTGTAAACCCTTTCTGGTCCATCTGAATGCTGAAGAGAGGAGGTAGTGAGGAAAGCAGCCCCAGCTCCACCAGAAAGGGTCCTTGGTAGGGCAATAGAGGCTGAAGATGAAAGAAGGGTAAATCAGCAGCATAACATAAATATTTAAGTAGCTTCCATTCCAGATTACAAATGCATACAGCAGCTGACCTGAGAAAATCAGGCAGAGAAACACTTCAGAAATAGATTGTTAGCATTTTCAATCACTGATGGTTTGTATAACACAACACTTCATTTGAGTTGAAATCCTTAAAACGACATGACAAGTAACTCAAAAAAAGAGCTACATATCCAAGAAACTTTCATAAATTTGTACTACTCTGCTACAAAGACCAAGAAAGTCTCGACAGGTTTTTTACAAAATCAAATATAAAACCCTGTTTGGAATGGAATACCTCTAAATATGACAATCAGTTCTCAATATACCTACAGTGATTTCTTTTATATCTTTACTTTTTCTTAAAAACAGTTGAGTCAAGTGAACAGAGTCAAATATACTACACATCTCCATTCATTCTCCTTATTCTTTTGGAATAATCTGAATTTTAGGTACTCCTGAATGGAGCTAAGAGTACAAAATACATCCTCAGGAAACAGCATTATCAGTCTTTAAATGCCAGTGTATGCAAACAATACAAAGTATCAGGGTCTTGCAGTATACTCCAATCCAATGGTATTTTCACATTCTCATTTTCAGCCTTTTGTAGTATATTATTTACACTGGAACATAAATTAAATCCTCAGACCTGTCCCCTGTTAAGTAAATTGAAAACGAAAATTGCACCTGTCTAACATGAGAGCCAGCTAAAAGAATGTTTTATTAAGAATGGTTTTTAACAAAAATTGATGTTACTTCATGGAATTACCTTTATTAAGAATGGCTTTTAACAAAAATCAATGTTACTTCATGGAATTACCTTATCGATAACCTTTCACAGGTAACCCTGGTTGTCCTGGAGGCTCTCTTGACTTTCAGGACTTCTCTCTTAAACTCAGGAGGTTGAAGCCTGAGAGATGAATAGCAGTTTTGGAGAGGTGTCTTTGGCAAGAGTCTGCCCAAGCAGACTTTTTCCATCATGCTGTTCACAATTGGAACCAAAATTCTTTAGTCCCGGTACATCCTAGACTTTGGAAACTATCCCCTCTCATGTGAAGAGAGTTAATAAATTCAGAAGGACCAACCTGGAGACCCCAAACTGCCATTGTATTTCGCTCACAGAATTTTGCATTCCTTAACTTTATGCCAGGGCATAAAACAGGGAAAAAAAGGCAAGAAAAGACCGGAAGACTGGTTAAAAGATTCAAAGATGTCTTCAACTCAGGCATCACTGTCACATTTGTCATCAGTAAGTGATTAGATCATGCACTTAGACAGCAGCAGGGACAGCAGCTTGTGTTCAAACATCACTGAACTATCTTTTTGGTTTTTTTTAAAAAATTCATTTAGTATTTAACAAAACCAAAAACACATCATCTGTCAGTGATCTTCTAACTTTTGAATAAATTTGAAGGCCATCAGAAAATAAAGTATAATGCAAGATTTTATTTATTATGATACTTCTAAGAAAACTGCAACAAGGAGCATTTTATAGAAAGTCCATGTTTAGAGAACTCCCAGGTAAGTTCTCAGGCTGACAACTGAACATTCAAATTTTAGCATATTTGCCAAATGAAAGCACAGATTTTTTTTCAGACCCTTTCTATAAGTATTCAACAATGTAATAAAGAAAAGTTGGGTGCATGTCTCAGTTCTACTTGCTGCCTTTCTACCCCTGCAAGAACACTGCCAAAAGCCCATTTGTAGAGCAGAAGGTGATATAGAAGTACTCATACCTTAAAGGCAGTTCCAACTTCCTCAATGCATCTCTTATCCAATGTTCTTATTTCCCCAAGTGAATAGCCATAAGGTGAAATAAAAACTAATGGTAAGGTGCAACAAATGTAACAAAATTCTTGAACTCCTCAGGATTCCCACGAACACAAGAACTTAAAATCCAAGAACACTCAAGTGTTTAACAGCTGACTGATTTAATTTAGCTATGTTTCAATGGTGTAATGAAACAAAAAAGATTTATAGCATAAAAGTACTACAGATTGCAAAGGAAAACCACAGTCTTTATTACAAAGAAACCAGGCAACAGAAAGAGAAGTGCAGGAATCTTTGTGGCAGGGAATATTGGTCTACATTTGAAACAATCTTATGAATGGAGAGCAAGTAAGACAGAGAATGAGTGTCACTACAACCCCCAAAGGCCATGGAAGCAAAGTAATACTAGGCTCTGAAAATGATTATATTTTTTATGTTAAAGGATGAAAAATAAATTTAATTAGTTAGCAAAATGCAATTTTATTCCATTTGGAGTCATTTTCCAATACATTAACTTTCTCATTAGAATTCAGTTTTGTCTTGCTAAACAAAGGCAACCACTTCAACACCTGTGGCATAAGGAATCATCTAGAAGATGCATTTGAGCTCAAATTACTGCAAATAATTGAATGCAACTTCTGCACAGTAACACCAAACAGTGGCACTTGGCGAGAGAAGTCGAGCCTGACTGAGCAGGCAGCCAAGATAATTACCAGCATTATTCACATGTCAACAAAAAACTCTCAAACAAAATAAAACACAATCCCAAGCACACCCCTCTTTGGAAGCAGTGACTAACTAGCAGGAAGCAAGTCCAAATTGCCACTGCATTTTTTTTTCCAGTCTCTCTTTTTTGTCCCCGTTCCATATTTTCCCTTGTGGTTGCTCATTCTCAGCAATCTTACAGGGTGAAATTAAATGCAAGACTCGGTTGTCTAATTTAATTTTGCAATTTAAGAGAGTTTGCCCCATCAGTGCAAAGAGTCATCTATCTACACAGCTTAAGCATACAAAAATGAAACTGTATGAGTTCCCTTCATGTGCCTCTAATTGAAATGGCTACACTAGGAAAAATTATATTCCATAGACAGTTTGGCACAACCTGTTTATGTGTCAGTTTATGTTACACTGCTACAACCACCGAAGTTTGATGCGGTTTCCACTTAAACCACCAGAACATCAAGTCAGGGACTGTCTCAGTACAGCTCTGTTCAGTTTTTAATACAGCATGACTATGACTTACTGAAGCACTGTGGTACTTCTGGAACAGAAACATATCCAAAAGACAAGTGATTATGAAAAATAGGGACAACTAGGTAAATGTTGATCTTCTTCAACAGGAGAGGCAAAAAGGTGACAGGGTGCTATATCACTGTTCTAAAACTTATGTTTTTTGCTGTTCTTCCTCCAAGCAGCCAGTTCCAGTGGGAGAAGCCATCATTTTATTCAACCACAGATTTAAAAAAAAAAAAACCCTGTGCTCCCTATTCTCTACCCATAAAGAAACACCAAAACACGCTCCCAAAAAATGTTTGCTACCTTTAAAGACCACAGCAGCAATTGTTTGCAATGGCTGAGTTGCTATACTGCAACAGTATACTACAGTTATTAGAAACTCATAACCATCTCCTCAAGAACTCCATGCACTGTTCAGAGGAAAAAGACTTTGTGCTTATAGGCAAGTCACCTATAAGGTCTGTGAAATGAGTTACTGTGATCTAGAGTTATAATCTATAAAGAACGCAAGAAATCAAAAGAAAAACTGATATAATTATACCTAAAAAAAAAAAAAAAAAAGAGAGGTTTGGAAATACCAGCTTGACTTCCAAGCCAAAACAGCCCTGAGGCTACATACAATTCGGGAACGATTTCACTGACTTTAACTTAATTATGTTAATTATTTAGATAACTGATTGCAAGAAGAGTATGGCTTTCATCTGTGAAGCAGAGGAAGGAGACAGATGAAAAGCCTGTTTGTCCCTGTGGGACAGGGGGAAAAGAGAGACGCAATTACCAGCTGCAACACAGGACCACTTCTGCTGGGAGAAAGGCATGGGGAAATTGCATGTGCCCAAACCAGTATTTCTACTAGGTCCATGAATTTTAGGCTTGGCTTTTGAAGGCATTTTACAGGTTTCCTGGCAAATGATGGTGTCTGCCAGTAAGGTAGCTCTGTGTTATTTAACCGACTCCAGAAGCAATATTAGCAATTATCTGTCTGTTTAGAGTGCTGCTAATTCCCTGCTCCAGAACAAACTCTGAGGGCAATGAATGTGGACATGATATAATCTCTTCTGTGTTTTCAATCTGGCCTTCATTATGACAAGATGCTTGAGGAAAAAAAAAAAATCATAACTGTTTCCTAGGTTTTGTTCAAAACCAAGTCCCACTGAAATGCTATCAATTTTCATCTGCCATTAACTCTCCCTTCTTTTTGACTTAAAAAATAACCGATTAAGTGTTCGGTTTCTATCCAAGTGGTCCACTAATTCCACAGTTTTATTCAGAGGGAGAAAAATCTGAGTAACATCTTCTACTGTGTGGCTGTGATTCACAGCTTCATATTCTGATTATTGCTGTCCTTCGGTATTGAGGTGTTGTGAGGGAACTTTTCAATATAGTCCCCCAGCACCATGACCTTTCTTCTATGTATCTCTGTTCCTTCAGTGCTCCTGATGAAATCAACAACTGGTATTCACAGAACGTTAGAGCCACAAAATGGCTTAAACTGGAAGGGGCCTTTAAGACAATCTAGTTCCAACACACATGCCATGGACAAGGACATCTTTCCTTAGATCAGGTTGCCCAAAGCCCAAACAATCTGGCCTTGAACACATCCAGGGATGAAGCACCCATTTGGGTAGTCTGTTCCAGTGTCTGGTCACCCTCACTGTGAAGAATTTCTTCCTGTGTCTAATCTACATTTACCCTCTTACAGTGTAAAATTGTCACTACAGCACTTGGTAAAAGCCTCTCTTCACCTGCCCTACAGAAACTGTTCTGGCCAAAAGAAATGGGCCTGTATCATCTTTTGTCATTTTACTCCTCTATTCATGATCCCTCCTCTACTTTACTTTACAGCACAGGTCTCTTTTTTTTTTGCTTGGCTTTTGTACTTTATAAAGCAATATAAATATTTAAGGTATTAAGAGTCTTCTAGAGCTTTTCTGTGCTCCTTTATTGAAGAAAAAGTGACAATTTCCCCAATGAAAAACATTCAACTGTGTAACCACTGCCAAAATAGCTTCCCTCAAAACTATACAGCAACTTCATGAATGAGACTCGTACATGATTCTTGTTTATTTTTTTCTTGTTTGGTTGGTTGTTTTTTTTTTCTGTTTTGGGTTGTAGCCACCCATGAAAAATTAATTCTCTAGCAGATCCGAGTACAGAAGCAAATGTCAAAGAAAAATTTTGTCCTTTAGGACTTGTGTGACAGCTAAGATCAATCATAGCATATACCTCTGAATGCATTAATATTCAGGTAGGTATTTGTATACATACATGGCAAAGTGAGGAATGTGTGCATACTTCTCGAATGTTCACTATAAATAATTCTCCTTGTAATTTTGCATCATTCTCTTGTTCCTCCTTGCTGGCACCACAGGGCTGTTTGCACTTAAAGTGACTTACATCTCACAACTTCTCCTTTTCACAGGTCACTAATCTTTGTGCTAAGAATCAGGAACCTTTGAGAAATATGCAATTCTATTACATGCACTATAACCACAATCTGTGATAGTGAACATTGTCATATGTTGTTCAGATCCTTCCAGGGGTTAACAGATGCCACCATCATCAACAGCCCAATGCAGGATCATGAAAAGGATTTTCTAATCTAGGATATGCTTATGATTTGAAATTTGAAATTAAAAATTTTAATAATCTTTATATACAAATACAGAAAAATACACCTCTAGTATTTCTATGTACCTAAATATATTTATTTAGAACATTAAACCAGGCAAATTCATCCGAAATTGATGCTCTGATTCTATAATACATTGAAGTTCTAAATTGTTCACTTTTAACTATTTCCCTTCAATCTCAAATGAACCTTCCTGTCAATTTAATAGCGTCCTCTCCTAAAACTCACTGTACCATAACATTGCATAGGCTGTCCCCTCATTCTTCTAGGAACTTCCAGTAAATTCTGTATCAATTCTTTCATGTTCTAACCTATATTCAGAGCCTTGCCTTGAGAAGTCATTTTATCCTGCAATTGGGTATTAGCAGGTGCACCAATTGCATGTGTAGGATATCTGCAGGTGAAATTTCTTTCTATTCAGTCAGCACTAGGCCAGGTCTGATGGCAGCAAGCACCAACTGAACTGCAGTGAGCAGGCAGAAGCTATTCATTAAAACTGATAGAAGCAGTGGAAGTCACTTAGCAAGACTCTGGCCCCAGTGGTGTCCTGATTCCCACAACTTCACTTATTAGCTGCATAAGGGCAGTAATAATGTTAAATCTGCAGCATAATATATCTAAGTCTGTATCCCTTTACAATTTGGCAATGACCCTCATTTTATGAGTCAAAGTGCAAAATGACATTAGAAACTTTCAGAAAGCAGCAAGTTCTACCCATTTTTTCCTTTGGCAGCATAGATATTATTTGATTTTGACCCTTGAGACTTCTACAAAAGTGCAGAATAATATAACATCACTATGGAGTCTGAACGTGCCTTTCACTTCAGCTGTCAGTTCAGTGAGACAGGAGCAGTGTTACATAGATAGAGCTAATTAATTTGATTCTTTCTTTTGGAAGGCTTTCACCTTGCATATGAAACTGCATTGGAGGTGATTTTCAGGGATGATATTTGCTTTTAAAAGGTTCATCTTACAGCAGGCACCATTTCTTCAAAAGCTGTTAACCAATACACTGTTAAACAAAGGCTGTATTTTCAAAAATTAATGGGATTGAACCTTCAGGGCTATAATGACAATGCATACCTTAAAACTGCACTTAAAATATACTTTGTAAGCAAATCTTTCATGATACTGAGGATGAGAGCATTGTGGCTGATTTGAGTATAGATTAGAATTCCACTCTGCATATGATGGGGGAATCTATGTTCTGAAGGACTGTTGTCATTGTCATGTAGAGGACATTACTGTTTAGTTTTGTTACAAAACATGCTGTGTGATCTAAAATAAATATCTGTGCATGCTTAGTTTGTTAATGATGCATAAGAAAAGGAGTAAATTGGATTTTCTCCCATGAATACTATGTCAGGGGTTTGAGGATTATTTGAGAAGAGGTTATAGATGAAAGTCTGGCACATAGGGTAGATGAACCATTTCTAGCATGTGTTTTTCTAAGAAACTCACATTATAGCTCTTGTGCCACACCATTGATCAGCTAAACTGCATGGACTGCAAATAAAATGTTATTTAAAAGATCAATAAGGGGGAAAAAAATCCCCTCTCAATGTCTTCAAGAAGCAGAGAGGATAAACTCAACACCCTCCTAGAATTTCAGAGCAGAGATCAACAGGACATAAAAAGAGAGGCCATCTATAATGGAAACAAAATTTCAGAGGCAGCATCAAGAACAAGAGAAACTATCTTCAGTATGTAGATAGATTAAAGGTCTCTTTAAATTGAGCTAAACAGCTGGGTAGACTAGGAAAGAAAGAGCATGCTACAGCTCAAAAAGGCTAAAAGCAAGTAGAATATATTTGTTTTTCAAACCCTAAAAACCAGGAGTAAACAATGTTTCCACTACAAAGGTGGGGTTTTTCCTCAATTTCCATAGCATTGCAGGCAACTTCTACAGTAATAATAGAAGCATTCAGACCTGCCATTGTCTGGTCTAGATGACAGGGCATCTCCAGCCCTAATTCAGGATTTCCCAAGCCAAACTTATCATGTGCAGAGTGACAAAGGCAACTATCTGCCTCTTGCAACAATTAGCAATATCTGCTTTTCTAATTTTTCTCTGTTTACAAAGAAATAACTCTGGTGAGCAAATATAAAGTAAAATAAGATTGAAAAATAATTAATTCTACCCCACAAATGAGAAAAAAAAGTTAAAAAGGAGAAAATTAAATGTAAAAAGGGCAAATAACTCTATTTACTCTTTCTACAATTGTTTTTTGGTCCATTAAAGGAAAATGTGAATTAGGAGGGAAAAGAGAAGGAAAAAGAAATTCTGAAAAATACAAAGAAACTAGGACAAGTGAAGAAAGAATAGAAGAAAAGTCATAAAGACATCCAGGAAAATGAATGAAGAAAGAACAAACAACTACAAGAGAAACAAGAGCATGTTCAGTCACCAAGAAAGCATCTTCATTCACAGTACTTCAGTGAGTACTGGACAGAAGCATCACCTATTTATCCACAGCAGAAATCAGAAAGATATCATAGAAAAGATAAAGGAAACAGTAAGGATTTACACTGGGCTCAGAGGCTGGAGGAGTGCAATATACCTTGTCTCTCTAGGTGAGGGATGCCAATGAAAACCTATAGTGTAAGAAGCCACATTTTCCTCTGATCTCCTCCAGACACTAATCTACCAGAAGAATTGAAAATTAGGTATTTATCTGTACTCAGGCACCTGCCTTAAGCTTCACTGGAAAGCAATTCCACAGGAAAGACTTAATCAAAAGCTCCACTGTCCCCATGACTTATGCACAATTCAAGATTCAGTGCAGACATCTGTGACCTTGCTGTTCCAGGTTCACTTCCAGGCCTTGCTGCATTGCTGTATCTCTCCAACAACCATTCTGCCATGCAAAAAATTTTTGAAGCTTTTCCCTTCTACGGGAGAATCCTGAAGGAAGCCTCCTTCTTCATTTTGAGTGCCTGGGTAGCCAGGCCAAGGGAGCAGGGCAATTCCCCACGCATCCCTGCCAGTCTGCCTATTAATGCAGAAGCACAGGCTAACCACAGACTTGACCCTCACCCAGCACCCCTGGGCTGCAGGTTTAAAGCTGAGGTCCCATTTATTGCACTGCAGTTTCACAAAGAACAGCTGGCTGGGGACAATCATCTGGTCAATAGCGATGAGCTCTAAATGTGGCCCATGATTTCATTCACCGGAGCTGAAAGGCAAAGAGGAGACACTGAGTGGCTTTATAGCAAAACAAACCATTTTGCTTTTGGGTCACTAGAGTGCAGTGACACAAGACAGTAAAAGCCCGGTGTACCTTCTACATGGTAGCTGTCTGATGATCTGTGACAAGGATGTAACAATGTTTTCTTTATTCTTGATAATGAAAGAAAATTTAACTCACACCTGGCAGCCCTGCTGGAAATCTCACTGGAGAGAGCAGAAATTTGATGTGCATACAAGATCAAAACTGTATTTTCCCTTGCAAAGATGATCTTTCTGCACTGAAAAACAAGGACTGCAGAGAAAATATACAAGCATTGAGAAAACTCTGTAAGTGCACTTATGTGGCATGAAAAATTTAGGATTGATTATTCCTGTTTCTCTTATGATGAACAGAAGTGTATATATAGTAAAAAAAATACATTTACACCAGAAGTTCTGCTGGCATAAACTGGCTTAGCTCTATTCAAAGGGAAAGGATTTTGCCTGCTTACATTAGCTAGCTCTACATTTTATCAACAGCCTCTGAGAACATCTTTGTTTCTTTCTCATTCAGATAAGATACTTTCAACACACTTAGACATGTTCAACTTAATCTATCTTACTTAAGAAAAGAGCATTCTTCCGAAAACCATTCAGAAGTAAAAACAGGAAGGCCTGTCTGACAAACTGAAATCTGCCAGTATCACTACTAATGAAAAGTAAAGCTTCTTCAGTGGCCTATGGTTATAAACAAGATTAAGACCACAGTGGGAAGACATGGTAAGAACACAGATGATAGTTCTAAAATGTCACAGCGCATGGTATACATTTGTTGGAAACTGGTGAAAAGATGGAGTCAAATGCAAAGTCTTATCCCATTAAAATCTGACCAAAAAAATTGCATCTATTTAAGGAGAGGAAAAAGACTTTTCGAAAATACCTATGAAATTGGTTGGAAGGAAGATTTATTCCTCCTGCACCTTTTTCATCCTTATGTAAGAACAATAAATAGTTCTGTGTTCAAGGCAATTGCCCAAGACAGAGAAGACCACAGGACAACCTTCCATTCTGGTTAATTCTAGACAGGGTTTTCACAAGACTTCCCACATCCCAAGAGACTACCTAATCACTTGATTAATTCTCTGTACAGTCAAATCAGTCCCTAACTTGCAAGAGAAACTGAAGCTTCCATTCATTGGGAAAAAAACCCCATAGTTTCAGCAACACAATCTTTCTCTCCTTCCAAAATATCCATATTGGGAAATTCCTAATCAGCCTTAATTACTTCCCCAAAGTAAAAAACATTAAAGAAAAGCTGCATGCAAACTATATTAAAGTCTTTTGGATAAAGTCCAAGTGAGGGTGAATTGCTCCAGGCAGAGATTGACCCTGGACTAAATAATTGCTAAGGCAGTAAAGACTTCAGGCATTATGCGTAGAATTTCTTTTAATCATAAACAATTTTAAATCTAAGGCCATAAAGTAATTAACAGCAGAAGCCAGATATATATTCTTCTCTTCAAGTACTTGTTGATCTTAAAAACTCATCATCAAAATTACCTATATTACATAGAAAACCTGAATAAACTGAAGCACTTATGTGCTGTACTTCATTTCCTAAGCAAGTTTGTGCACTGAGGATGCAAAAAGTTAATTCTGGGTTATCCAGGCCTATACCCTCTTTGCAAAACTGCATTTCAGATGCCAATGTCTAACAACAAGTAAGGCTCACAAGGGTCAAAAAGCAGTTTCATGGTCCTTATATGATTTGTAAATTTTTTCTCTCACAATTTCTGGGACAAGACTCACAGGCTTCCTCTAGGGTCAGTAAGCCTTAGAATGACCCACTGCTCAGGATAAGTTTTATCCCTCAGATGCTGATTCAGATGCAATGAAGGAATTAGACAACTTTAGGCACTGTTCTGTACTCCACTCCCTCACAGTAAGTACAGATAATGCAACAACACATAAAGTTCATTTAATGATATCCTTACCAGATATGATTTGATGTTTTCCATATAACCTAACATGGTTCAGCTACCTGCTGCTTCTACTCACAGTTCAGATATTGTGTTTTTTACAGTGGAAAAGAATGAAATTGCCAGGTGCCTGGCAATAATTAAGTATATTTTGATAGGCACTGCTGTTACCATTCATAATTTTGTACAGGTGAAATTTTAATTGTTCCTCCTGTTTGTGGAGCAGTTTTCTTCAGACTTCAGTCATATACACTCTGCACAGACAGACAAGACCAAAGATTGCATCATGGATAACTGTCAAGTAAATCCTTCTCTTTCGCTGTCTTTTTCTTTTTCATTTCTTCATACTTCAAGCCATGTGGTTTGTGATAGGATTTTGTATAACTCTGCCTTAAAAGTTTAGCTCAAGTGAGAGTGGAAGGAAATTCAAGCTACAGCACTTAAATAAATGCAATTCAATCTGATTTATCAGACAGGACTGTTGAAACACCTCTTGGAAGACAGCAGCTCTTGGCTCAGTCCTCATGTATTTTACAGGAATATCAGTATAGCAAATTGATTTACTGAATTTCCTGATATGACAACTCATTCAATCAAATCCTTTAGACAAAGATATCTGCAAAGACAAGCATACTACATCACACTCTGTATTCCACAAACCACAGACAGAAACATCTGCAAATAGGTTTACAAGTGCATGACTCTACAGCCTGATGCTAACAGAACAGGGGAGATGTTAAAAACCCAGATATTAAATAAATAAATATGCACAGCTAGTGTCTTGCAATCAAAATCTTTCTCATAGTCAGGCAGATTCTGTTGATTTCCTGTACAGGTCGAAGAGTTATAGTAACCATACATTACTGGCTTCAAGTCTTATGATCAGGAAGCACTTTGCTTGTCAAGCTAGGTAATACATTTTTAATTCACAACCTCATTTACAAAAGGAAAGTCAACATGATATATATTCTGAAAATCATTATCAATATCAACAGAAATCATCAGTTTTGCAACAGACCTTTTGCAGTTATTTCTTTAAACACACACACACACACACACACACACACACACACACACACAATTGTTACCGCTATACCTGATTTTTCCCTTGTCACTGAAGCTTGGACAGAATCAGTGTCAGTAAGGGCCCCCGATTTTTAAGTAAGATAAAAATTAAAGTTTATTGTTGATTTGTTTTGATTTGTTGAGCTCTATGTCTCATCATTTGTACGTGAATCGTTTAGGCTTTAAGCTTCCTCAAGCAGAGATTGCTTCTTTATCTTTCTGTACAACTTCCAATTGGAGTTGTGCTGCTATAAACGTTAACGCTGAATGGACAAGATATTAGCAAAAGTTTTGACCAAGTCATTTTTATGTGCATCAATTACATAGTAAATATTTGTTGAAATTATTGTGTACAAGGGAAAGAAGTTACTGCTTTTAAGCTAAGCACATTCTTAATCAGGCATGCTGCCTTTAGGACTTGAATTTATTCTTAAAGAACAAAATCTTCACTGAACACCAAAAGCCTGCATCAGAACAGCAACAACACAGAATTTTGAATAAAAGCTTGCATGCACACTGGTATGAAAACCATATCTAGGAACAAAGACTTTCATACACATACATGAACAAAGTACCACAGAACAAAGCCCTTTTCTTTACAGACCCTCAAATGCATTTTAAGAAATGTGCAGCAATTCAGGAAAAAAACACTGGACTTAAAAAGAAAAAAGGAATTGAATCATGGAAGTCCCCTGGCTTCTGTATGTAGAACATTTTGTGGCTAGGACATCACAACATTAAAAACTTTGACTATTTGGGAAAACAAATAGGCAACCAAATTGAAAAACACACTACTGACTCAGGAACAGTTTCTACTGAGATCAGAATAAATGGTATGAGTTGTATTTCATATTAAAATGCCAACACACCAATAAGAAAGCCACCACTGGTGGCATGACTTCAGGCTTGCTAGGCAGATTGCCAAGCCTTTGGCACCTGAGCAATGAGTGATGGAGAGCATCTGCACTTCCCTCCCAGTCACAAACACTGAAGATAAGAGGTAGGCTGTCATGTTTCCTGGGAGGACTGGCGTCTTATCACTCATGTTGCCTGCATCTCTGAATCCAGAGCACTCAGTCTCATTCTGGAGCCAGAAATGCCTTTGTCCTTAGCAAAAGGTAAGGAAAAGGAGATCATTTCTAGTGCCCAAAGACAAGAGGTAAGTTTTGCACACAGTGATGGTGTAACTCTCTGGCTCTGCCCCTCTGGAACCATATTTCCTGCATAAGCTTTATCTGCTTTATTGAGGATGAGGATCCAAATAAGCATTCATAAAGCAGTCATGAAGAAAGAGATCGTTAAGGCATTTATAATAAAATGCACTTGTCATGGTTGTTTGCCTGTATACTCTGATAATGATTTGAGGACCAGGAAAGATTTCCTTTTTTGCCACATTTTCTATTTTTTTTCATTAAAAGCTCTCACATTTCACCTTTAAGGCATTATTGCAAATTTTATCTTGTTAATTGACTGCTCATATGGCAATAATTTTACACCACATTAAGTAATGTTCTAATTTGTTTTAATGCACTCACTTAATGGGAACAAAATGCAGCATATATAGAAGTTAACTCCTTTACATATCCAAATATGTTGTCCTCTGGTTTTAGGTAAGAGGGGCCTGCATACAGCAGAGAGAAATATAGGAGGAATATATGTGCAGGAGATGAGGAGAAAGACAACATAATAAACTGTCAAACTGAAAAGAATGGTGAGACACCAATACAGCAGGCATCAATTCCACATTGTTATGTACATCATGAACGCTTTCTGCTGCTTCCGTTGGGCTGAAAAACAGAGAGATAGAAGTAAGAACCTGCTTAGACACATGACTAAATATATCAGGGATGACAGACTCGAAGAATGTGTTTCTTACTATTTCGAAAGGGGAAGCATCTTTAGTTTGTGTGTATGAGTAGTAAAGAATCAGGAGTGGTAGAAAAGAAACTGTGAGAGCTGCATCCCTGTGCAGCAGAGTGGCTCCCTCCCTCATCCGCGAAATCCATGCGGCACTGAACCAGAGGGCATTCTCTCTCTCTGACACATTTCTTCTGCTTTTGTAGGGATCTGACTCCGTGCTTGGCTCCATTATAGTTCAATAAACTGTAAGTTAAGAATAAAAAAGCAGTAAAGCACCCACGTCATGAATATTCAATGTTTTCTGTGAAACATCAGAGGTTTGGAACATTTTAGTATTCATTTGAAAAAAAAACCAAAACATGAGCTTGGGCCCTTATATATAATATTCCCCTATAAACACCATAATAACAAGAGTATTTGTCCTTATTTGTACTACATATTCACTAAAGCATAATAATGACCAGAAATTGAACGGCATAAATTGAATTCCCAGCTGTTTGTATTCTTCTTGGTGACTCTCAATATTCCCAGAGCTACAATTTGGAAACTATTACTTTTCTGTCTCCTCCAGAAGGTCTAATGAACTGCATAGGTCAGCTTTCCATCCTTGAATTAGAAAGATCTAACACCTTTTCATGACCTGATGTGACTTTTACTGTTGTACCAACTTAACTACACACTTCATGATATCAGATTTTGAGAGGATTGCGTATATAACTGAGCACACAAAATACTGTGGAAGGACTGAGATAAGCTAAAGAGATAAAAAAGCTGAATTATATTTATTATTTTTTTTATAACTCTGCAGACTTACATATGTGTAGATATAACAAAAACACTGCAAAAATAGTACTAATAACACTCAATATTCTTACCATTCTTTTCAAGTAATCAAACAATAAGATTACAAAACAGTCATTTCCCTACTTATCTCTATGCAAAGATAATTTCATGACTGTGATCTTGAAAACTTTATATCAGATAACTAACACAAAATTCCTGTAGTTATTTTAAATCAGATACATTGAATGGACTGGCCAAACTTCAAAACTTGTGGGTCCTACCAATTTCTATTGGGCTCCCCATACACAAGCCTTACTCCCAGCATAAATGGACAGGTCAAATGCTGTATTGACCTCATTGACCTATAACAAACAGAACCTGCATTTTTGATTTGATTTTTTGCAGGCAAAATGGCAATACTTACCGACATATATAAACCTAGACATGTGAATATATATATATATACAAATCCATAAGCACTACTAAACTTCTGCAAGCTTTACATGAGACATTTTCACCCTAGTCAGTGACCTTCAGCTGCTCCTATAAGTTATTTAGCTAATTTTTTCAACAATAAATATCTCAATTAAAAGATTTTTTTAAAAATCACAGATAAGGAATTATTTTTTCCCAGGGATGATAAATAACTCAATGCAAATCTGAGCATGATATTTTTAAGCATTTTTTCATTTACAAACGAAAAATCCCCAACAGAAATCTTTCATTTCAAGAGAAAAAAAAATTCTACTTGTAAATGCTCTTCCAAATTTTTTTCCTGCCCTTAATAAAAGTTGTTGTGATAGATGTAAAACAGCAGAACTGCAGTCTGGAATCTGTTCTTATATGGCATTTAACTGGTTTTACATAAGCCACCAACTTCTCAAGCGACATTAACTTTCAGCTCCTGAAGATAAGCCTTTTATGCTCCAATTTTTCCAGAGCAGAGGGCTTTCCTCTTTCTCCCAGAATGGATGGACACATGGATCCCAGATTCTGTTCCACTAACAATATTTTTGGATACCTCCAGTCATTTCTTGTCACTAATTCAGCAGTTACTGACCACATTTCCACTGATGGCTCAGTCTTCAGCTACCATCATAAAGGTAAGTATGCACACAGCAAAACCTAATCAGGACTGATGAAAGAAGGCCTTGCATTTAGCTGCAATTCACTGGTTTCCCCTCAAGACATATCTCTCAACTGCTTCACAATTACAAATCCTTTCTTTAATCAACCGTGATGCATACACAGCCCTAGACACAATGTTACTAGTGCAAAGAATGCCATGATGTAAAGGGTTAGAAAATACTCTTTTGACTCACTTGTTTCTCTTTTCATGGTCATTCTGGGACCATATGTTCTCATTTTCCCTATGCAGAGAAAGAGGAGAACAACTTGTTTCTTGCATGAACCTCTCAAGGATAAAACTCAGTGGTTTTTATCACACAGTTAAACAAAACTGGTTAAGGAAGTTAACAATCTTCTCAGCATCCTTCAAGCATGATGTCAACTAATACACACCTGTAGGAGTATAAAAGCAGCAGCACTGCAGAGAAGGACCTGCAGACCAGGGACAACAAACTGTCCATGAGCCAGCAGTGTGCCCTTATGGCCAAGAAGGCCAACAGAATTCTGGGATGTACCAGAAAGGGCATTGCCAACAGGTTGAGGGAGGTGATCCTGCCCCTCTACTCAGCCCTGGTGAGGACACATTTGGAACACTGTGTCCAGTTCTGGGCTCCATGGTACAAGAGAGACATGAAGCTCCTGGCACAAGTCCAGTAGAGAGCTACTAAGTTGGTCAAGGAACAGGAGCATCTCTCTCATGATGAAAGGCTGAGAGAGCTGTGCCTGTTCAGCCTCAAGAAGAGGTGACTGAGGGGACCTTATTAATTTGTATAAGTATCTAAAGAGGTATTAAGAGGATGAGGCCAGGCTCTCTTCAATGGTGCCAACCAATAGCACAAGAGGCACTGGGCAGAAACTGATGCACAGGAAGTCCCAGCTGAGCATGAGCAAGAACTGACTGAGTACTAAAACAGATTGCCCAGAGAGGCTGAGGAGTCTCCCTCATTGGAGATATTCAAGAACCTTCTGGATGTAATCCCGTGCAGTGTACTCTAGGATGACCCACTGTGGACCCTTCCAACCTGACCCATTCTGTGATAGAACAGTCCAGAAACTTGAAGCTGAATACACAAGACATACAAGTCTTATACTCTAGGTCCAAATAATATTAATTTTTGATGTTAAGTACCCTCTACAAGTGTACTCAAACCAAGGGCAGAATTTTTTCATTCCTTTTGTCTTATACTTGTCACTAGAGGTTAAGAGCTCCTCCTCATTACACACACCAAAAAGGTCCTAGGAGGAATGTATTCTGCTCAAGGACAGTCTACACATGATCTATCTCTAGGGAGGGGAGGTTCCCATGCAGCAACTTAAATTAAAAATCTACCCAAAGGGGACCTGCTTCTAAATACTGTACAATTTGATACCGGAAACAATTTTTCTCTTCTTCTGTATCATGATATCCCTAGGGTAGAGGTCTCCATTTCCTGTTTTCAGAACAGGTCAACAACAGTTTTCCTTCATCCTCAAAAATGGCAAAAATACCACTGCAACAAATGAGAATTTTTTTATACTTTCCCCTTCCCAACACAGACATTTCAGTAAAAATAGGTAAGTTCTAAGCACCAGAGACAAGGTAATACTAAGGAAAAAGCTTAAAGCAGTTGCTAAAAGCAGTTGTCATGCAGAGTAGTTGGAGGTGCTGGCAGAAAAATCTTTTCTCAACATTCTCCAAAATTCCAGGTTATTCCTATTGCTTTCATTTAAAAAGTTTTTCTTACTTGATCTACTAAAAAGTTTTAATCTGCAGAGGATTTGGATTGTGTCCCAAATTTAAAAAATTCAAGTCTGGAACAGACAGCACACAAATTGTTCTGAAATTTCAGTTGCTGTATTTTAAAATTTCTATAACTATTGTTACTGCAGAGCATGTCCATCCTGTAGCCTGTATTTGACAGAAGACTGTATCAAAGCTCTTGACACAGACCTCAGGCAGAGCTGAATACCTTCTGGCAGCAGATAAAGATGGATCTGAAAGTAGGCAGCAGAACATAAAAGTAGTTCAATTTAAACCTGTAAAAATTAAGAAACTGGGATTTCTGGAAACCTATTCAGCACAGTGTAG
Organism: Campylorhamphus procurvoides; assembly: GCA_013396655.1. Lineage (NCBI taxonomy): Eukaryota > Metazoa > Chordata > Aves > Passeriformes > Dendrocolaptidae > Campylorhamphus > Campylorhamphus procurvoides. Next base: position 6,840 of record WBMV01002328.1, on the reverse strand, counting down.
CATTGTTAAAAATTGCTTTTCTTTTTCAACCCAGCACAAAGTACAAATTGACAGCTCATTCCTGAAAAGCCTAACACACCGAGTCATGAGGAGATGGCACTGTCAGAAGTAGCCGACTACATGTTGTAGCATCTTATGAGGGGTTTCAGTTTAACTGGAGTAGAAAAATGTAACTCTATTTATGCCTACAGATTTAATGTAGAATGAAAAAGAACCTCTCTGTCCAGCTTACTTTGCACTTTATCAGCTACCACTAAAATGGATTAAATAGAGCTAATAATGGTGCATATGAGTTTGCCTGTAGCTGATCATGCATTTCTCTTCTTTTGTACCCACACAAATACCTAATTTTCCAAAGTACATATACTCTTTTTTGGTGGAGATGTTAACAGCAAACCACAAATTATGGAGTTTCTATTATTATTGTGGCAGTTTTTGCTATATCTTCTCCCAGCCTTTGGAATGTTGATCAGATTCCCACAACCACTCTCCTGTCATGCCTTTACCTATCAGAAGTCAGCATCACTGTCATTTTTAAACTGCTGTTGAGCAGTATGGTCTAAGCACTGAATGCTTTATTCCTGATGGACTTTTATACAAGTGACGCAAGTCAGCAGGGACAGAGGCTGGAGGCTTTTGGTGCGTCACAAGGGAGCAATAACACTTCCACATTGAGGGGATGCTGCAGCCGTGCAGTGGAGTTTCCATGAGGGTGGTTCCACTGCTGTCTCCAGCATTTTCACAACTCTCATCAAACTCCTTCACTTTCTTGTAGAGTTGGGTTATGCACAAATCATGATGACTCTTCACACACTTTGGCATCCCATTGACTCTCCACAGTGGCAACAAAGCACAGCAAGGAAGTTCTAGACTTCAGCATAAGACAAGTTAAAACAATGGCTATTTTGCAACTGGAATGTGGTGATGTCATGCATGTGCGTCTTGCACAAGCTAAAATCGCAAAAAAAGGTTCCCACATACAGAAGAGGTGAAACCAGTGAAGCAAGCCCAGATCTGAAGAAGAGCAATCGATAAATGAAATGCTAATATCACCAGAAGCAAGACAGCAGATTTGAAATGGGGATGCATCTATATCTAGCTTACTGAACAGTTTCTTCCAAATTTGAGTATTTGTTTCAAGAACTGTAAAATAAAAATGCAAACAAAACAAAAAATGTATATAAACAATTCATATTCAACTGCAACTTCCAGTTATTTTTCCCAATTACTTCACAACTTAACCTGCCTTGCTCCTCTGTATTTATTACTCAGGCAAGTCCTTACAAAACATATTCCTGTGATCACTTTCAGATGTGAATGAGCGAATAAATAAATAAATATTTTAACCAATTTTTAACCGATTTTTAACCCTTTTTTAACCAATTAGGAGAATTTTCTACTGGCCATAAAGTTGGAGCAGGACACCTTGTCTAACAAATCAACTAGTGAAGCTTACATCAAGACACCTCCTACAGTTTTAAAACACACTCCAGGCAGCCCTTAGCTTTGTGAGGATAACACTGATGAATATAGATGAAAAATTAGTCATATGCCTTTTCTTATATTTGTAATTCAAGTAAACTGTGTCTATTCTAAACTAACTGGCTCCTTTGTGTTTGAAAGCGGTTGTGGTAAAATGCTGGAAAGAGCTGACAAACTCACTAGCTTTCGCAAATATAACATCTAAATGCCACTTCAGTGTGAGGGCAGCAAGGAAAAAAAGGTAAACTGCAGAAAGGGATATGAAACTATAAGAGAAAGAGTCTCATTTGGGAGCATGAATTACATTTTCTTCTTCTTGAATGTGATGGACTGGTTTGTGACTGGGGTGAGCGCATAAGGGTGGAAATTTAGTAAACTTCATGATAGGCACATAAATATCACTTTATTGAACACTCAGCAGTTCTCCCATTCACACTCAGAGCTTTGAGGGAGACACAGATAAGCAAATGGGAAAGATAAAATTAAGTGATTGCACAGATAGCACCATAAAGTTTAATTACTGAATTTATCAGATGTGCCAATCAGTGAAAACACAAGAGTTGCTTGAAAAGTCCTGAGAAAAGCCCTGGTGCTCAGGCAATTAATCAAATAACAGTGAGAAATTACCTTACTCATCATTCACAAGTGGCACTATAGGCAAATACAAACATAAACAGTTTTTGCTCATGTGAGAGAAGAATGCTGACTATCGTATCTAACCAACAGCCAGGAAGTGCCGTATATCTCACTCTCCCTTGTGGCCAGAGAGGCATTTTAAATCTAGGGTTATGGGAATAGCTCAGTCCCGAAAGGCATCAAGCATGTCCTCATGCTAAGCATCTTAACCACCAAAAATCAATGACTGTTGATAACAAAGTTAGTGAAAAATTTTACTTAAAAACTGGGAAGGGAAATAACACCAGGTGTTCTACAGCAAGTGGAAAAAATGTAGTGTCCTCAAAGGCAGAAGTCTGTATTTTATATTACGTTTGCTTTTTATGGAAAGTAATTATAATAGGTATAATAGATAAGCTGTGTTTGATCTGCTGAAGAACTGTTCATTAAAAAAAACAAAACTCCACATAAAACTGTCCAAAACAAGTAATTCAGTCCTTTCTTGGATGAATATACTTTTGATTTCTATCATCAAGGTTGCACGGAAATAATTTGAGTCAAACTCCTGCCAAGTTCCTGGTACTGAAATCTATTTTCTAATTCATCTAACAAAAATTTATAGTAATTCCTAGACAGTTTGTCATTCCTTTTTAAATGTCACAGAGAAGCCAATCTGACTTTTCTGACTCACCAATAGTTTCCCATGGCATTAACAGCACAGAAATTTAGGCTGGAAAAAAACACCAAAGATTTGCAACAATTCAAAGTGGAAAACTCAAAAACACTCTGGGAATCCTCCTTTTTAAACCTGTTCTGCCATTTGACCAGGCTGAGATAGCCACTTAATATCTCCACTAGCTATATCTTTCTGATTTTGGATGCCCTCCACTACTGGACTGCATTGAAATTTTCTCTTAATTCCACATGATTTTCTTAATTACACAAAAAACAGAATGAATCAGAGAATCAGATCTAAATATTCCTAAAATTAAGCTACATTACTCTTCACAGACCACAGAAAATACATGTGTATTCTTGCAATCTCATTTGTTGATATTTCAATTAAAAGTAACAGAACATGAATATGAAGTGCAAACCTAAAACATAGCCACAAAGATGACAATTAGGTCTTCTTTAGGGGAGAAAAAGTAAATTTATTCAGTCAAATTAGCATGGCTGATTGCGAGAAAGGTAATTACATTACTAATTTCTGCCAAGCTCCCAATAATGGTAATCTGAGATAGGTTACTTGACAACTGGCTTTCTCTATGCTTGTAAAGAATGATTGTAAATCTCCTTTGGTCATTTCCATGCCCCATAGGAATAAAATCCTTAAAAGGTCCAGGATAGTTCACAGTAGGACCTCATATGCTAAAGGGCTTGTCAAATGCCTTGGGGGAATTATTACTGAGAGAATAGCATAAAAAATATGTGACAGGAAAGGAAACAATTGAAGAAGTAAAAATAACAGATTTTTGAAAATTTTAGACAGGTGTCTATGATATTTCATAACAGCACATGATCTGTGGGCCACATTTATTTGATTTTCAGGAAGGCACAAATCAAGCTCTGCTGTCTCATTCAGCTCGCTGATAAATTTAATGAGGTCTCCAGTCCTTTTTCGAATCTGGCTTGTGGTTTCTCTGGACACCTCTGCAGAATGCTGTTGATGAATAAAGCCGGGGGGTGGGGGGGCAGGGGGAAGGTGACTCTCCAGTCTCCCTCTCTCCAAGCAGGCTGCTGTAGGACTGCCTGGCAATGCAAGACAACTGTTGACTCTGGTAATAAACTCTTTTTGGGATCTGTGACAAAGGACGTAGGCAGGCAGTGCCACGTAGGCTGCAGCTGTTGAGATAACCCCACTTTCATTGATGAACCCTGTCCATCAGTGAAAAAGGAGCTGAATAACTGTGCCATCGGATCATGAAAATGAAAAGCTCTCAGAGTTCCTTTGTTCAGCAGCCTCCCCGCTCCAGCATGAGCGAGAAAGCAAGAGCCTGCTGTTGTGCAAGGGAGGGGGATTCAAACCACTTCCATGAATGCGGAGTGCAAAGAAATGAAAAGCTCTGATACAAAGGAAGTGCATGAGGTTTGCATGGATAGCTCACACTCAGTGGAGGCTTTGTTACCTCTGCAATGGACTTTACTAACTGCATAGGGCCTCAAAATCAGAGCTTGATTGCATGAGTGCTTCCATCAGAAGAAGCTGATACTGCTAATACTGTATTTACTAGATTTACAAGTAAAACTCCTTTTATTTCCACAGAGTTTTGTCTTCTTGTTGATGGTATAAAAAATAAGGTGAGACACCATTTCTTCCAATACTTAAAAAGGCAAACATAACTGTTTTATTGTTCATGTGCCCAGTAAACATGAAACATGTTACTCAAGTGCTGAGGAATTGGTTTTCCTGGTCTGCTGACTGGCAGCTTCTGCTTGCTTATACAATGGACAGAACAAGGTTGGTGGTTCTGCATATGTTTATCTAAAGGAGAATGGGTGCCAATACATGAATGAATATTGCCTTGCACACTCCAGAAGGCAGAGGGTTTTCCAGTGAGACAGACAGCCGAATTTCCTAAGAAAAAAGGAATTCCCTGAATTGAAAAAGATTTGGTGAACTGAGGTTTGTTTAACCATCTTCAAACTTGTATGAAGTCCTAGCCAAACGTAGCCATCAGTGATTTAAGTCAGAAATATCAGAGAAAAAGTGCTTCTATGTGCTCTGCTTACAACATTAAGGCATTTTTTCTTGCTTCTCAGCAAATACAAAGCAGGTCCCACTGGGGTGGGTTTTTTCCTGCCTTGCCAAAATGATGTAACAGAATTCATTTTTTAACTGCATAATTCTCCAGAAATTATGTGAGATGACCTTATTTATACTAGCATTGGTTTATGTTTTTAAAATGGTTTTTACAACTAATTTTATTCTAATTTATTCAGAAATTGGGGCAGTGCATGGCTGCTTCCTCACATTTCTGAAAGGAAAACTGGCTTTATAGTCCAGAACAATTTAGCTGCTTGCTTGTTTTGTTTAGAACTGTTTTAAATATTTAAGCTTCTTTAGAAATAAAGGAAAACAATGTCTGAAACCATGCATTCATTAAGCAAACAGACCAGAACCATACACAGCTCAGAAGATATTAAACTACTCCACCTGTCACAAGGTTTTAGAATACCATGGAATATAGCATTGAGCTTAGAGAAATGCAATTCAAAAAACTCCATTAGTATAATAATAGGTTTGTCTACTGGCTCTGTTTCCCAGCTACAGTGCATTAAATGTCATCTAACAGTTCCAATAAATTCAGGCTCATGGGTATGCAGGAGAATGGAATATATTGGTATAACAGATGGATCAATAGACAACACATAGATGTAATGAGCAGGTAATGTGTTGAGGATGGAACCAACATAGAAAATCATTATTAAGTTAATTGTTTTGAAATTCTAGCATTCAAAAAATGATCCTCTGAATTAGTAGTTAATTTATTGTGTGTTTCTACAGGTCTCCTGTTAAATTTCAAATGAGTTACTGCTACAACTTATTTAGCAAGAGGAATGAAACATTTGCAAACACCAAGTTGTTCCTGTCAGATGTAAACTTGTAACGAGATCATTAGTGCTGTGCTTTAAAGACAAACTGAATATTTCCTGGGATTTTCCGGTTTCCCTGAAAGACCAGAGCACAGCAAGAAACTGCCTTGTGTACCATCAATGTCAATATAGCAGGGAGAATTTATGAAGAGATTTATATTTTCACACCTCACTTTCCTACAAATAAACACTTCCAAATTAAATGTTTTTCGTTGTGTAGTTCAATATTTTTTTTTTCAGACCAGCTAAGCCCATTGAAAAAAGAATTACCTTCAACCACAGTGCCTGTAGGCAAACTCAGCACACAAACACCATCCAGGGCACCTATAGACACAGTGCTCCTTTCCTGGCTGGTGCAGCCTTTAACACCATGTGGCACAACACCTTCACCAGCACGGTACTGTCACATGTCACACCGTTCTTCTTCATGGCTTCTGCTGCTGAGTGGACAGGCACTGCACAATGGTTTTAAACCTGCTCTGTTACACTTCCACCTTGTCTTGAGATTTTAAGCCTCCTTACAGACTTCCCTGACAAAGTAAGAATTACGTGTTACTATTCTGGATCATGCTGTCTTCATTGTCAGTGAAGGAATCACTAAGGCCGTGAATAACTCTTGCCACACATCTTTGGCCCTCACAAGCTAGACTTTTAACATTCTGCTGTAAATTTCCAAGAGAGAACTGAATTTTGCTTCCAAAAAGTTTTCAAAAACTCTGGAAGATTTGTATAGTTGAAAATTAGGGAAAACTACCTAGACAAAGCACCGTAGGCACAAATACAGGCTGGGTGGAGAATGGAATGAGAACAGCTCTGAGGAAAAGGACTTCGGGGTGTTGGTGGAAGAAAAGCCTGACATGGCCCAGCACCATGCACTTGCAGCCCAGAAGGTCAAGAAGACCCTGTGCTGCATCACAAGAAGCATGGCCAGCAGGTCAAGGCAGGAGATTCTCCATCTCACCTCAACTCTCAACCTGGAAATCTGCATCCACTCCTGGGGCTCCCAAAATAAGAAGGACATGGACCTGATGCAGCAAATCCAGAGGAGGGCTATGAAGATGATTAGAGGGCTGAAGCACGTTTCCTATGAAGACGTGTTGAGAGCTGGGAGATTGTTCAGTCTAAGGAGAGGAGAGGAGAGGAGAG